>OMKI01028854.1:0-10371 GCA_900302315.1 Phycis blennoides
TCTTGAAGCTCATCAAGAGAATGCCAAGAGTGTGCGAAGCAGTAATCAAAGCAAAAGGTGGCTACTTTGAAGAACCTAGAATATAAGACATATTTTCAGTTGTTTCACACTTTTTTGTTAAGTATATAATTCCACATGTGTTAATTCATAGTTTTGATGCCTTCAGTGTGAATGTATAATTTTCATAGTCATGAAAATAAAGAAAACTCTTTGAATGAGAAGGTGTGTCCAAACTTTTGGTCTGTACTGTATATATATTCTTATAGGTTCGAAGTTTTAAAGCAACACGATCAATTACCTTTCCCAAGTGTCCTACGGGCTGGACTAATCTCAAGATAACCTACGAGCATGGATGGATGGATGCCAGTGCCATTAACGTCTACGCTAAGAGGGCTGTTTTTCCGGGGCACGGGACCGCGGGGGCGCGTCCACTAACCTGCGGTTCGCTGGCCGGTGCCAGGGCCTGGACGACCTCGTGCACGGGGACCACTGAGGGGGCGACGGGGGTCACTTTCTTGTTCTGAGGGCCTCTGCCCGGCGGCCTGGGGATGACCCCGGCCCCGCCGTAGATTCCCTGGCTGTCTGCCTCCTGGTACAGTGTGGCCTGCCTGGCCTCCGCCTCGTTCTTGCCAACCACGAACCTGGGCAGCGGCAGGTCCTTGACTGGGAACAAAATATATGAGGCGGAAGAGAGAGGGAGTCAGAGAGATGCCTTCGGGTGAACTCTTCCGCGCTGGCTCCAGCTTATCTGCCATTTTGGCATCCCGAACAAATGCTGAGGGGTCATGTAATGAACCATGCCCTGTTGTGCCAATGTGTGCTTGACCAATTCCAGTTGTGCTAAAGTAGGTCTTCTTGTTTGTATAAAATGATGCAAAAGGAAAACAAACAACCAAGTAGGGTGAAGGAAGCAGTAAACCTTAAGCTCCTGATATCGGTGTGGAGGAACCAATTATTCTTCACATGAATGTGACCAATGAAGAGCCTTGACTGTTCTACTGGAACAGGGGATGTTTCCAGAAAAGCCAGACTATCCAATAGGTTGGGCGTTAAATCGAGTATTTAAGATTTACTTTTGATGAAAATGTGTCAATATCACAGGAATTATAATGGGTCATTGTTTTGTTCTAACAAAGGCTGTTTTGATCATGGTTTTTCCTGATTGAAAAATCCTCTTTTAACCATTGTATAGAGTCAACAGCCACCATCAAATCATACATTGCCAAAATATTCTTTGACATATTGCCCAAGCTTAGTTTATGGAAGCCGTAGTGGAGAACACGGCTTCCATAAAGTTGCCTTTGTGTCCAATCCCCAGCATGGTTTGAGGAAGTGGATAATTTACTTCCTTATCTTTTAAACATCAGAAATTGAGCAAACACCCCTCCACTGCTGCGTTTATAACAGCAATTGAAAACATAAAGCTATCTTAGCGCAAGTTTGGGCCTGAAGCACATGAACATTAAATCAAAAATTGCTATTAAACTGTCACTCGGCTAGATACAACGTTCGACTGGGCTTGATAGGACAAATACCGTACTACTTAATAGTTGATTGATAAAAGACCATTGGTCAATATCACCCCATTTGCGTCAAAATGAGCTTGGAATACTTTTAAATCCACAACACAAGCTAAACCATGCTTGCCAAAGCCTTAAGTGAGTTCTGAATACAAAACAAGGAAGAAGGAGAAAATAGAAAGTAATCATTGGAATGAACCAATTCCAAAAGTTGACCCATCTCCTCACCTGAGTTGAGACTCTCCACTCTGAGCGGCCGACCAGACTGGGCGATGGCGATGAGCTTGAGGGCAATGTAGAATTGGCTCCGCCCAAAGTGTCCGAGCCGGGTGGCTCCACAGAGCTCGGTTATCTGAGCGTGCGTAGAAAGACAAACGAGAAGCACGACAACAATGGTTCACACTCTTAAAGCTTAAAACTGCACGCGGGATGGTCGTGGAATGAATGTCAACCACGGTGCTGGGGTTCCTTTCCATTCGGAATAATGTGGACAAACAAGTCTGTCTGTTCTCGTGTTTTATTTGTATTACGACTGACAGCAAAAAGGCGTTGATTGCATTGAATTTGCAATGCGATGACGCCACTTGAATATGGAGTCATTCAATTCTTTCAGACAGTTTGACTAGTTAAACTAATACGCCAGTAGCTGGGTAGCACACTTGGACAGGGTGGCATGTAGCCTTGGTCTTTGTTTTACCATGTACATGCTTCACAAGTAAAAAGCTGTCAATAAAAGCTGTGTGTGAATGTATAGAAATCCGGGCAGACTCTGCTGACAATCTACAAGCACTCCAATCTACATTCTCACATCAATACCAATAGGGAATGGCCTACTCCACAACAGTTTTGCATGCAGTGGAAACTGAGCAATCGCTTACACACTACTACACACAGACCGATGAAACTATGTACAAAATAGAGGAGCACAGGCAATGACAAAAATAAAATGTGTCCCTTGATTAAAATACATTTTAATTGGGTACAGTAATGTTATCCATTAGATGTCCACAAATGGGTAGTACATTCTGATGTCTGGTTTTGGATATTACTTGCAGCTCATAGAGCAAATTTTGTTCATGCACAGTGCTGAAGTAAAGGAATAGGCAGGCACCAGAATCAAGCAAGCAGTGTATATTGCAAAAGTGCATAACTTCAAAGTATAATACACTATGCAAGCCACATCGACATGAACATTCTGCCAAGTTCAGATTAATTCAGCTTACTAAGTGCTTAGTCTGAATGTGTTTGGATGCATACCACCAAAACATGCATGCATTAAGATGTGCTGGTAGGAACAGCAAAGGAAGGTGTCTTCCCCTGAACACCAGAACACTGTTTTGCAGAATGGGAGAAAAATAACACAACAGCTTTATGCTCTATCAAACAGCTCCCTTGTTGACCTTGAAAAGGATGCTGACTCACAAACTGCAAACACTGGCTGGCTGAGGCCGAGACTGGTCACAAGAGTGGACTGTTACACTTATCTGACAACTCCCCCATTACAAGTCAAAGACAAGCAATGCAATCGCTTGGTATGGTCTTCTATGTCACCACTTTGATGATGCCTTTTAGTGTAGACCCACTTCAGCCCAGTCAGTCCATAGTTTATATACATTGCCTGGTTCATATATGAGCAGTTACAGTTAAGTTGGTCGATCACAAATTAACAAATGAAGTCGCAGCTTTTGGGATTATGATCATATGATCAGATATATTCATGGAGTATGGGTATAATAAAATGATACATCTCCAACAATTAGGCTGATTCTTGCGGGAAACCAATGAAACAGACAATAGAAGAGCAAATAGTAAGGGAGTGAGTTTCAGAAAAAACTTGAAGGTGGTATAAATTGTTCCCATGCTAAATTTGGATAAAGCTAGTTTGTAGTGACACCGACATGTCTGTTAAGAAATAGCCTTGTCTAATGAGGAGATAGATTTCGGATACATAGAGTATATGGTCCGTTGTAGAAACTTCAGCTGATGTCCATTAACTAAATGACTAACGTTGCTGTTAGCACAAGCTGACATTAGCCAGAAGAAGGCGTGTCTCATGCAACACAGCTAACCAGCAACACAACCGTTAGCTTTAATGTATGGTAGATCTGAGTGCCAACTCAACAACGATCATCACATTTAGGATTTGTCAAGCAGCCTCCTACACAAGAAGCATCAAAGTAACGATGGAACTTGTAACAAGTAGCTTACCTGCAGGACAACTTCGCTGGGTAGCTGGGCCGCCCGGAAAAGGTCAAGAACTCTTCCATTAGACGCCACTTTTTTGGTATTATCCGTGTCGCAATAAACGAACAAATCCGAGTAATATCGCTGCTCGCCGTCACTTAGCGTTAGGCTTTCCATTATATAATCAATTAAAACACTACACTTGGATTCGGTGGCTATTAAATCAGTCCTTTTGACTGGTTGGGGGTAGATCCAAAAATGGGCGATACTTCAGAATCCCAAATGTAGCTAACCTGAATGCACTAGCTAACGTTCACGTTAGCTCTTAATATTCGCAATATCTGAACGAACAGGTACGCTCTGTGGATGTCTTATATTTCCACTGACAACAAATACGTAAATTGCATTTTATTTGCAATGTACTGTAATGCAGCCTGAATATGGAGTCATTTAATTATCCCAGACAGTAAACTTGTTGGGCTAGTTAAACCAATAAGCCAGCAGCTGGCTAGCACACGCCAGCTAACCTAGCTAACAGCTACCTTGAATCAAAGTCAGCGGCACTAAGCTAACGAGCAGCTCCGAAAGTGCGCCCGCCTGATTAGCCAAGATATCTACTGGAATACCCTTGTCTAATAATACTTTTGCTTTCGATATTCCGTTGTATAGTTGTCTTCCAGGTTTCGGTTGGGATAAATTCATTTGCAGAACCGTTAGAAGTAAAGTTTCAGGCTCTTTTAGTTCCTTCCCCCGGAGTCAGACCTGCCATTCCTGCCCATAGGATTCCTATGGCCTCGTGACGTCAGCGTGCGAACTCGGTGACTCGTGCGACAGCGAGCAGGTCCTCCAAAGGCCCGGATGAAGAATGTCAACACTAAAGTTATCTGGACGCTGGAGAGAATAACTTTTTCTTTTAAAACTACCTTGACTTTACGAGGCTTTCTTCAAAATGCAATGAATGGATTTCCCTACAGGTTTAAAAATACAATCCGTAAATGAATACATAAGGGAATTTGTTAATAATTAATGTTAGACGAAAAATCGGTGCTGTTGCTTTAACTGGGCAGTATCCCTTCGTGGCTCTCTTCCTATTGAGCCACGCTGACGTGACGTAGAGGGAGGGGCAGAGTCCTGATTTTTGACGAGTTGCAACCTCATCTCTTTCGACAAGCTCCCCAGAAAAAGAACATATTCAGGTAATAAAACGTTTTCAACTATAGCATACAAATTATATGTTCTGATGTAAGCTACTTTGCGTCCGTTTACCGAATGATGTTATTTCCGCGTTGTTGGTTCTATCTTAATGATAGTCTGCCAAGGGCTTAAAGGAGCTAACGGGCGTTGAGCAGTCGGAAGCTTTGTCTACTGTCAGATATCTGGGTATAAATGTTTCCATCTAGGAATGTCTTTATATTTGACAGGAATGCGTAAGAAATGTATTTTCAATGTTATATTTGGAGAGAAATTCACAAATTCACAGTGGCAACTGTATGCAAATGCACCACAATGTTCACTTCCGCATTGCATTCAAACCATAGTGGTTATTGGCACTGGTTTTAAGCAATGTATTGATCGACTGATAAATACATGTGATTTTGTCCCTTCTTTAGTTAAAATGAATGTCGATCATGAAGTTTCTTTGCTTGTGGGGGAAATTAAGCGTCTTGGCAGTCCAAGTAAGTGAAATTTATGTGTATGCATTTCTGGATCGGTTAATTCTCCAATACAACTTGTACCGTATGGCACCGCTTCTATTATGTATGGCAATTAATAGAATACATTTATATGATTGTGTGCTGAAGTCGTAGCCTAAAAGCACTAGTGCTGAAAGCCGTAGGCCTAAACATCAATTCATCCCTAGTGAATAATGCCCGTCCACAGGAATCTACAGGAAACCGTTAAGTTAAAGTGCATTTCCAATGTACTCCCCCCGCCCCCCCCCCCCCACCCTGAAAAGGATATGGCTGTAACTGTAGAGTTTTCAAATTGGAAAACTTCAAGAATATCTGCTTTTATCTCAAGCGAAAGCCCAATATTCACAACAGGCGAATGGTGATTGTGATTCTCGCCATACCTTGCCCTGCAGATGCCGAGGGGAAAACGAGCGTGAAGTTCGGGGTCTTGTTCAACGACACCCAGTGCGCCAACATCTTTGAGGCGCTGGTGGGCACGCTGCGTGCCGCCAAGAAGAGGAAGATCATCTCGTTCGATTCGGAGATACTGCTACAAGGGGTCCACGATAACGTCGACATCATCCTGCTCGCTGAGTGACACCTCATTGCACAGTGGGTGTGTGTGTGTGTGTGTGTGTGGGGGGGGGGGGGGGAGGCTGGGTCTAGATCTGGGTCATGTGAAACCATTCCAAAAAGTTTTTAGCAATAACCTGAGCACTCGGATCAATCACCTCATTTCATTGAGGTGGCCCTCATGGAATCATTGACTGAAACGTTTGTAATGTGTTGTCAGTATTTCCATGAGGACTTGTGTGCACAAGTTGTGTGCGTGTGTGTTGAGGCTCAGCAGTTAGGCTTAGTGGCCAAACATATTTTACATTTAATAACGGCTACACGCTGCTTATCTGACGATCTTATTTCCGTTGTTGCCGCTTGCTCTCGCCTGGGCAAGCTTGACCATTTGCCAAAAATTAAACCACCATTTGGGAGACTTGAGCATACTCTACTCTGAACCAGATCTGCTTCTAATCCTTTACACCAGGACACAAGTTATTTACTGACCAAACTCCTTAAGCTGCCATGAAACATTTCACCTCAAAATTACTAAGGAGCTTTGGGGTTTCAAAACGGCCACATATGTATTTCCATTTAACTTGCATAACATTTTTTTTTTAAAAGATCACCCTTGCATGCGCAAACATTCCAGCAACCAGGGATCATAAAGAAAATCAACCAGGCATATTTTATGGACATTTAAGACTATAAACGCACAGATCAGGAATGCTAAATTTAGATCACCATATTATTTTTTTATGTATACTATGTATGTCACTGTGGTGAAAATGTACTATGAAATGTGGCCATCAATCTCGACCAAAATGCCTCACTCACAAGCACAGTGGGGAGATTCTAGAGATGGATGGTGGATTGCATAGAGCAACTACGTTTCATTTCAGACCGCAAAGGGCTACATATGTCATTGAAGCCAAGCCTTTCAGGTTCTCCTAAAGTGAATATGCTGGGGTCCAACTTGGGTCACCAAATGACCCTTTTTATTGTTTACATTGGGTAATTTTTACTACCTCTGGTGTATTTTGTAATAGAATGACGTTAGAGCAGTTTTCCTTTTTTAAATCTCAAGGAGTGACTCCTAAATGGGGAACAAAAATACGTAAAGCCAGACTTATTTAATTTGTGTGTATTCATACCACTGTCTGAGGGTACCGATTGGTAGTGTTCAAAAAAGTGAACAGCAACGTGATAAAAAATGATTTCCATTGTATTACCGTTGCAAATTGTTGCCAAATGGAGCTTTTGCAATGTTGTATCTCAGGACCAAATATTAGATTGTTTAATAGACCTGTGATAGATGGCTATCTTGGATGAGATATCTTTGTTTAGAAAATAAGAAATTAACATATTGCCTAGATTTAGTAGTTTTTTTATTATATGGACTTTATTTGATTTTTTTTAAATAACTTCTCAAACTCCCTTATTTTCTTATCAAATTGCTTATTCTTGATGCTGAGTGTTTATGTCCTTTTAAGTAAATGAAATACTATCTGGTCTTTGATCAGGATAAGTGAACACTTAAGTCATAAGTGTCTTATGACTTTGCGGTTGTTGCACACGTTACATTCACAAAAGTTGTCATCAAAATGATACACATCCAAATGGGTTGTAATAAAACAAGTCTTAACAGAAATTATCATTGTGATTCATCATTTTAAATGAATAGTGTGTGTTCATTTTCAAATAGCAGTCCAAAGGAATAGTTTCTAACTGTGTGGTCTGGCCATATATGTTTCACTTTGAAAATATAGCCGAGGAGGAGTTGTGATATTTAGATTAGTTTAACTGTCCATGCATGTCCAATTTGGGCTACTGCTTTCAGTGCAGAAAAAAGTTCATTTTTGATGTACATTTTCACACATCTATTGGAAATTATAGTCAAATACTTAATCATTGTTACTTGGGTAGGCAAGTATACTATTTTATTATTTCTAATGACCTGTTAGGTCAGTAGTTTTATGTATGACAAATTTGGCAGTAAATGTATTTATTACAACATTATATATAACATTACATTCATGATCAAACATTTTAGATCACACACACACGAGAATAGAAATGGAAAATCTTTTCAACTGCGTGCAGAAGCAAGGTTGAATGCACACATAATGTGCTATTTATTGCTTCTGAGCATAATATAATTTTGCTCTCCGAACAGCTTCAGAAAAATGACTGTCCCACTGTACCAGGTAGGTTACCTTACAAGCCCTGCTCGTCACTAATGTTTGGGACTTCGCTGGCCGCGCTCTCTTTATGGGGCGTGTCGCTGTGACGTCACGGGATGGCAGAAAACAGCAACTGACGGCGAGCACGGAGAGCAGGAATCAAAACAAGAGACGGGCACGCCTTCTTTTGCATAGGTTACCTTCTAGACGAGCATTATAACCGCAAATAGTGTGCATGAAAATAAGACTTCAGATTTGTATAATTGTAGAGAAGACAATCACGCCACCACGTCTCAATTTAAAAAGAAGACAGCACCAGAGAAGCCTCCATTTTAGACAGGTAGCCCAACATGGAATCAGCAGAAATGTCAGTCGCTCACAATCGTTGAGAGTGGCTGTAAATACATTCATATCGGAGCTGTAAAATGCCCAACCAGAAGAACAGCAAAGGGAAGAAAAGCAAACGCACCAACAGCAGCGGAGATGAACAAGAAAATGGAGCCAGTGCGACTGCAACAGGGGGGCCAGCCACAGCAGCTCTGGTGGGGGCGACTGCTGCACCTCGGAGCGAGCGCACAAGTGGTAAGAGTAGTCTACCGTGCAATGTTTATAACAATACAGCAGCCCGTGATGCAATGGTTTCTCCTCTGTCAGATTCGAGCATGTGATCTCGAGTTGCATGTTCATGATCAGAGTTATGATCTTCTGGCTGTAAATGTGTTTGTAGAGGCATGTAATACAGTTGGTACTTATAATGTAATCGGCGCAGAGTCTAATAATTATTGGCAATTTTTATTATTGGATAAGGCCCGATATATTTGTCTCGTCTTTATGACGCGCACCGTGTACAGCTTTTTTTTTGTTTTTTGTTTTTTTTTTTTGGGGGGGGGGGGGTTGGCCTTCGCCGAGGGTAATTCTCTTTTTAACGTCTTTTCCACCAATTCCATGTACTGAAATCCAACTTCACTCGAGCGATTTACCACGCAGCGATAGCGTGGAGAGCCAGATAAGCAAGAGTGATAGGCTACTTATTTGTGTAACGTTATAAACATGCACTTGTGCCCATCGTCGCGGTCGCACTCTGAAACTGCTGTACTGAACTAAACGCAATAACGAAACATTGTAGGATGTGGTATTACGCATGCAGTACACAACACAATCTAGAAACATTGAAGTAAAAAACGCACAACATTCAACTGGCGTATGTTCATACATTTTTTTGATTCTAAGATCCCTTGACTTCAGACGGAAAGGCAATGTGTCCTTTACCAATGACATTCTGAACAACACAGTCTCCTGTTTGTGGGATTCTTTCGTACATGGAGAGTATGTATAGTTTTTAAAAAGCTAGCTTGTTCTTATATGTAAACATAGGGACTTTTATTCATGGTAATCATGTTCCTGACGTACCGAGATGAGCAACATGAAGGACGATACAGTTTTCTAGAGACATTTTCTAAGAGGTACGAGTGTTACATTATAAGCATAGTCTTTACTGATGATTCTGAGTCATCTTCAACATCCAGCATTCGAGAGAATTAGGAGAATTGATCGATTGCACTTAAAGCTGCTATGTAAAGTATACAACCCTAAAGAAACGCCACCTCCCGCTCTGCTGCTCTATGCTCTGTTTCCTGCACCATTGAGAAATGTTGTGTTTACCCACCTGTGGTGGAGCCATCAGGGAAGAGATACCCTGATTGGTCAGAAAGGAACCGGGTGTGGTCTAACATACGATGGCATTACTCTTAAATCGTACCCAGTGCCTGTAAATGTTGTTGTTGTTGTTGTTGATATTCATATCAATGGTTCCCAAACTGAACAATGTATGCAAGTCAACGACAAACTGAAAATTTCCGTCGACACCTGTCTTTATTTAAATCATAAGAGTCATAGCAGGGTTTTTTGTTGTCAAGTTGCACCATGTAATTATGATCACCGCAATTAGGTTAGTAGAATTTTTTACCAAAACCATTACCTCTATTAACATACTACACGCATTCACTAAACATTGATAACTAAACTATTATAGCTATACCACATACATGGCATGCCTATGGTTTTCCACATTATCTGCAATATCTTCACATCTTCAAGAAACTGTCGATGCGGATAATGACAATGATGCTATATTCTCCCACAAGATTCGAAAGTCTTCAATAAATGATTTGCTCTTCTATTCCCCCCCCCCCCCCCCCCCCCCCCCCCCCCCCCCCCCCCCCCCCCCCCCCCCCCCCCCCCCCCCCCCCCCCCCCC
>OMKI01028900.1:4353-14729 GCA_900302315.1 Phycis blennoides
CCCAAAAAAAAAATTCCCCCCCCCCCCCCCCCCCATCACATTTTACAAGAATCAAATACAGCAATTAAAAAACAGAAACAAGTTTCTCCGGGACACTCCGTTCCAAATTCCCCGTATTCCTTTTAACATCCAAGGCACTTTGGCACTAAATGGATGCTTTTTTTTTTGTAATTGCACAAAATAAATCACAAATGAAGAGACGGGACGCGGGGTGAAATAAAATGCCACTTTATTGTTCAGGTGTGTCACAACCTTGTCTCCAAAATAAGCACTGAAGGACTAACTGGTTCGTTGACCTTGCCTCAAAATGGACGTCACGCAACACTTGGTTTTTCTTGGCCCGCCGGCTGACGGCAATAAAAGGTATTCTCTATTTGACATCCAATGATAGCATACAAAATAGTTATTGACCTACCAGTGATACTGTATATAAAACACTTGTCTCTAGGTTCACCCCCCCAGCCCTCCCCAGGAAACCCCCTTCCACGGCCGGAGACCCACTCACGGTCTGCGTTCACCAGCATGTATTGACAATGCATAATTCTCCATCGTTGAGATTATATATAAAAAAAACAAAAGAAAAATAGAAAATAAAAGCGAAAAATAAAAACAAAAAAAACGACACAATGTTACACTTTAAAGTCAGAATACGAGTCGATTGATTATTAGTGTTCTACACGTTCGGTTGCAACCAAAAAGGAACATTGTATAATATCACTATAACTTAACACTACATATAACATACGATTCTTGGTTGTTGTTTTTTTGTTTTTTTTTTTTAAAAAGGAAAGGAAAGAGATTACAAATGATTGGCAATCGAGAGGAGGAAAAAAATAGATGGCGAGTTGCCAAGGCAAGCCGGGTCAAGTACCGTTAGAGAATAATGAGTCGTACAAAAGAAATACAAAAGAAATAGAAAAAGAGAAGCATGGAACGAAACAGAATACAGGCAAGGCTAAAACATAAGTGACTCCATCGTTAAGATCCACGCGTGTGCTGTCCTCATTTTGGCAACCCGCTCCATCGGTCTCCTGCTGTGTGCGTGTGTGTGTGCGTGTATACGTGTGTGTGTGTGTTTGTGTGTTTGTGTCCACGTCTCTCTCAACCAACGCCTTTGCTTTCACCCCTCCCTCCTCCCCCCCCCACACACTTCAGACTTTCTACCGACATTCCTGTGGCAACCATCTCCATCCCTGTGATGTCCCGAGTCAGGCACTTCCCACGATCCCCCTTTCCTCTCACTCCCTCTCACTCCCTCTCACCCCCTCTCACCCCCTCTCCCTCCAACAGGCCGAGCCCAAAAACCGCAGGTTCCACTCCGGTACAGCTGTGAATCAGAGTGGAGAGAGGCACAGGACACCGAGTCAGGTGACGGGTACGTGAGGTACGGTGAGGTACATCAGACACATCGGGGCCCCTGAGGGACCCTGGTGGTTAAGGGCGTCTCCACCCAAGCCTGTGCGCCGCTTGGTGTTGCGGGAGATTGCCGACTAACAAGCCATTAGAAGATGCATGGTCTTTTACAAAGAGTTGTTAAAGGGTCTGTATTATCCTATAAAGACCTGCGCTGCCGGGGACGTCCGCGTTACACGCAGACGTTAGCAGGGGTTAAAACGACGCATGGAAGCAGATTCAAAACGGGAACGGTAACACTGGGTGGGGTAAGGCGTGCGGCGAGCGGCGTCTCTCCTCACCTGTCCTACAGGTCGGTGTCGAACCAGGCCAGCTGGCTGCTGTCCATCAGGTCCTGGGTGTGGCCCAGGTCTGGCAGTGGGTCGGTGTGGTGGCCCAGGTCCGGCAGGGCGTCCGTGTGGTAGTCTGCGCCCTCCATCATGGGGTCCAGCAGGGAGTCCTGGCCGTAGGCGGCCGGGTAGGCCCGGTAGGCTCCGTCTGGGAGGCGGGAAGAGGAGCACAGAGTCAAAAACAACGCAGTACAGTAGGTCAGTGTTTCTCAACCGGGGGTCCATTGCAAGGGGTCCGTGAAAATAAAATAAATTTTTGAAAAAGATCCTAGGACATTTATAGAAATAGGATTATTTTACTCAAATGTGACTGAGACCTTTATCTACTTAAACTACAGAGGGTAACATGACTTTTTCTTCTCTAATATCTAACTTCCACCCCTACCCCAACCCCCCCAGATCGAGTGGGGGGGGGGGGGGGGTCCTCAGAGTTGATCAAAAATATGCAGGGGGTCCAGGACTCAACAAAGGTTGAGAACCACTGCAGTAGATGACCTGTAGGAGTGGAGCTGAAGGCTCGTTAGGTGGAACTGTTGCATCACGGTTTCCCCGGCTACACTTTTGTTTGGTGCGATTGTTCACGGCCTCATTTGCAAGTCGTTTTTGGATGAAAGCGTCTGCTCAACGAGAAAAAGGTTCCGGTTGAACATCTACCTCTCTCCATTTCCCCCTCATTACCGCTAGATTCCTTCAACATCACATCGGTCTACCTCAAGTAAAACATGAACAAATACACACCGTCCTGACGGTAAGCAAGGGGATCTCCCTGAGATCCCATGTCCAGACCCAGGTCTCCAGTCTGGAGAGAAAGACAGAACACAAGTTTAAAAGCGGCCCATTGTGCTCAAACACACACCTTTGGCTCGGAGTCAGCGAGAGGGGCGTGTGTGTGTGTGTGTGTGTGTCTGCGTGTTTGTGCGCTGACCTCGTTCCAGGCCATGGGCTCGGTTCTGAACAGGGAGCTGGTCAGCTCGACGGACAGGCGCTTCTTGTAGTCCTGGGGTTTGTCCTCGGACATGCGGAACAGGACGGCTGCAGCGTAGGTGGCTACAGAGGAGACAAACTCAGCATCATCATCCATACCAGGAAACCCACATCACAGGTCTACGCACGCCTTTGTTAAGCATGCGTCGACATCAACCAATATAATGGAACAAAATATATGCATTTGTTTAATACTAGATTCTGATCTGGTCACTTTTGGCATGATGCTGCAATTTCTGAATAACAGACCACTGCTGTGATTAACAGACCGTTGCTACAAAAAAAACACACAAAAAAAAAAACAGCGTTTATGAACATAGTTCATCGTTATATTGTGACAAATCATTGATTACTTTAGTAATCACCCGCATACCAAGCGGGACAAAGTACAGCGGGTCGTCATGGCTAAATAATCCCAGACCCGTGGGTTCATGAGTTATTATTAAAGACGGTCTTTAATAACAAATATCAAAGATGGTCCGAGAGCCGTTCCAGCGGTGCACAGCCGTGTGTGTGTGTGTGTGTGTGTGTGTGTGTGTGTGTGTGTGTGTGTGTGTGTGTGTGTGTGTGTGTGTGTGTGTGTGTGTGTGTGTGTGTGTGTGTGTGTGTGTGTGTGTGTGTGTGTGTGCTCACCGACGCCCTCGTTGCGGGAGTGCAGCAGCTCTGTGAGCGGGGCGGTGGCTCCCTCGGCCTCGATGGCCTCTGCGGCCTCCTTGTCCTGGGCCAGCTCACACAGCACGCCGGCCGCCACGCGCTGGATGTTCTCCACCGGGGAGTACAGCAGCTGCAGGGGGACAGCCGCGGGGTTAGGGGCGGGGCTCACCGCGGGGTTAGGGGCAGAGTTCACCGCGGGGTCAGGGGAGGGCTTCGCCGCGGGGTTGTCCCGCTACCCCGGGAGAGAAGCAGCAGTCGACGCACTGTAGCGCAAGTGTGTGTAGAGTGTGTGTGTGACTGTGTGTAGAGTGTGTGTGACTGTGTTTGTGTAGAGTGTGTGCCCAAAGGCCGGGCCATGCGAGACTAACGGGGGTTAAAGGACTTCATGAACGATATCAGATGTGAACTGGAACATCCCGTTGTAAAACCCAGCCCTAGTCAGGGATGGTGACGCCACTGCACCAATATACATTGTGCACTTTGTTTTAGTTTGAGCGTACATTCTCCATTATCGTCAATCAATTCATCTGCCAGCTTTAGATTGCAAAACAGCCTCAGCTTTCTTCAAAGCCTGAAGGGCAACAACGTAGAGTGCCTGAAAAGGAGTGAGACTTTGTAGAAAGGCTTCACCTGGACAAAGAGTGGAATGGTGTTGAGTCCTCGGATGACGATCCTGTTGTGCACGTCCCTGGCCAGGATGTGGAGTGCACCTGTGCAGCCTTCCACAATCTCCTCCATGCGCACGCCCTCCTGGGGTGCACAGCGGGGGGGACAAACCAGGGCTGACGTCAGGGGAACGCAATGCTAAACCAAGCCGGGCCGTACGGGCCAGGCCATCACGCTCATTTAAGGTGGGGGGGGGGGGCTTGTCTTACCACAAACTGCTGCTGGTTCCCCCCCATGCTGGTGCGTCGCTGGGTGTCCTGGTGGGCCCGGACCAGCAGCTGGACCAGGCGGGGGATGGCTCCCTGCTCACGCAGAGCGCTGTGATTGGCCGGACACAGGGCCAGGTTACGAATCAGGCCAACCGTAGCCTGGAGGTGGAAGAGGAGAGAACATTCGTCATTGGTTTGTTTAGGTCAATAATTATTAAATAAAGGCTTGCAGTAATGGGGAGCTGAATTAGGGGCAGCTCAGAGCAGCTAGGGTGTTCGACTGTTGGCAGAAAGTTATGAGTTCGAGCATCCATGTCCACAGACTACGGGTAGGCTCTCTAGTTAACCAACCACTACCAGTTCCTTAACCTCTTCATCACTAGGCTTCTGGTTCGGGTTTTTGCCAAAAATAACATGCCTAAAGTGAAGAGTAGTTCACAACTACAAATAGGTTACAATATGTAGCCTTGGTACCAAACAAAAGCCAGCACCAGTGAGCTTGTTCATCAAGTGAAATAATCAATGTGGATGTTACTGGGTCAGAGTGAATTATATATTTCATGTTTTAGTTATACAATAATATAATAACATCTAGCACATTATCTGTTGGTAGTACTATGGGGCCATTTCACAACAGCTGATACCACCAGGGCTCAGATTTGTCCGTAAAATAAATCCGATGCAAAAATGACAAAACAAAAAGGTGATGACATCAACAGTGTCAATGGGATATGTCAACATCCCATTGATCAATTCTGACATTTGATCCCTTCAGAGTGAATCAAACGCAATGACAGCGAGCCAAACAACCGCACCATACGGCCACCAGATGGTGATAAAGATAGTTCTCTTTGACACCAATTGACCCTGTATTCCCAGTGAAACCCTTAGCTACTACACATCGATTGTCAAACCATTGTGTGGTTGCAAAATGGTGCCCGGCCACTGGACTAATCGATACGGTGGTCGTTTGCCAGAAAACACTGAAGACAAAAACAACAAGATGAAACATCATTTGTGGTTGTAACTAGAAAAGGGGTTTTGTTTTGACGGTTTTTCCAAGTTTTGCAGAGTGGTTTGGATTGTTGGAATCAGTGGAGTCTCAGCTTTCATATGAATTATATAGTTTGTATAGACGATGAAAGGAAAAAAGATTACTATTGCTGTGCAATTATGAAAATAACTATTTTGTTTCGAAAAACAAAAAATCGTTATGTTTGGGGTTGGCATTGTGTTTACTTTAGTCAACAGTGTGATAAGAGACTAAACGTGGAGAGTCCAATATTTCAAGGGACGTGTCACATCAGCACTTTTGCACATCTTTGCATTTGGCCCGGATATGGGTCCTCCAGGGAAGAAGAGGTTAATGATATGCGTCCGTATCATCCACAGGTCGCTTTGGATCGTGTCAGCCAAACGGTCACAGTACACACGGATGTCATTTAAGACCGTGTGTCAACGGCGGACCACCCGTGTCAGGCCGGAGTTCGACAAGGGTCCGAACGTGCTTCCCAGTGCGTGCACCTTGATGAGCGGCCAGTGGGAGGGAGGGTGCAGCAGCTTGACCACCACGGGCAGGCCGTAGTGGAGGCGCACTGCATTCTGGGCCATCTCTGCGTCCTGGTGGCGGGAGGTCAGGTGGCGCAGGGCGCAGACGGCCGGCTCCGTGATGTCCTCTCGGTCCCCGGCCCGCAGGACCGTGCGCACCAGAGCCTCGATGCCCCCCACCTGGAGGACCACGCAAGGGTGAGAGGAACCCTGTGAGACCCTGTTCTTCAAGTATCACACTGATACTATAACATCTGATCAGTGATTAAGTGCTTACAATGTTGTGAATGTTACATTTGGATAATCTTTTAGCACGAGCACAACGTCACGCAGTCCCCCTCCCCCTCTTCTTGCATCCTGCTTTAAAATGACCCATATTCCTTCGCCGTGCACGGGCAGGTGTGTGCGCGCGTCTCCCGGGACGTACCTGGCAGACCATGAGCTTGTTGCTGTAGTTGTTGCAGGTGAGGTTGGAGAGGATCCCCGCAGCACACGTCACCACATTGATGTCATCGCTGCCCAGCAGCTGCACCAGGGTCCCGAGGAGACCCTCCATGCCCTCCTGCAGACGGGGAAGACAAGATGGCCGACGACGCAGAGGGCATTTAAGGGCAACCGTGAATTGACGCGTTTGTAAAGTGGAGGCTATGTGTACAGTGCGTGTGTTTGGTTACCTGTTTGGTGGCAGCATCTGACAAGTTCCGGAGGGTCCACAGGCAGTTCTGGACCAGGCGCTGGCTCGGGTCGGTCAGGTGGAGCCCCAGGGCTTGCATGCCTCCTACAGACACAGACAGTTCAGTCAGCTGCTCCCCGTGTTAACCCATTGCTCCTCCACGATGCAGGAAACATCTAACTGGGTGATGCCCACCTTGTGGGTACATACCGGCTTCTACGATGGCTGGCTTGTTGCTGGAGCAGACGGACAGGACCTTGAGCACTCTGCTGGTGGTCCACAGCAGCTTCTCATAGGTGAAGGTCCTCATGATGTTGACCAGGGCCTGGGGGCCACCGCTGGCCAGGATGATCAGCTAAACAACAGACAAAACAGACTTCAATAAGGCATAGCCATACATAGCCAGTCCTAGTAGACACGAATTTGGCTTGAACTGCATGTTGCAGAAAACATTAAAAAAGGTCAATAAATTGAACCACCATTTGACTCACAGCGTGTCAATGCAAACATGTCCATATATGCAGTACCTTGCTCTCCTGGTTGCCGTATGCCAGGATCTGCAGGCAGTCGGTGGTGATGGCCAGGAACTTGACGTTGGTGTTGGCCAGCAGGGCCACCATCTTCTGCAGGCCGCCGGCCAAGCGCACGGCCATCTTGGCTCCCTCCTGGTGGAGCAGCAGGTTGTGGAGGGTGGTGATGGCGTAGAACAGCACGCTGTCCACCGGTGAGCTGCACCTCAACAGCGGGGATGAAGGAGAGGAGTCGAGTAAGCAAACGGCAGATGATGACGGGATCGCAGTGAGAGGGGCAAAGTTAAACAAAGCCAGTGGTTGAAGGTTGAATTGCACATAAGCATGTGTTGAATAAGTCACGTGGGTGCTTCTTCAACCAAAGTAAAGGGAAAAATGATGACAGGCGCCCACTCAGAAATGGTATGCTGACGCACTGATTTCAGATGTCTGATTTGGCCAATTACATCACAGCGGAGGTATAAACTGCAGGATCAGCCAAAGAGCACTTCACAGAACAAAACACAACACGGCTGTTTTTCATTCAGCAGCATAAAAAAACAAAACCTTTGCAGACAACCAAAGTGACTAAATGCAATATCCAACCTTCTCCAACAAATGAAAAGCCCCATAAGTATAACAAGTCGCAATAACAGATTTCTCGACTCAGCAGCATCTCAACAAGGATTAATTAAGCGAGAGGCTGTATACCAGTGTTCCGCAGCATTTGAACAGAGTGCTGTACAGAGTGCGGTACAGAGTACCCGCCGATATATGGCGGGTACTCTGCAAACGTCTCTGCAATGAATCGTGCCATTCTGGAAGCATAGGAGCAATGGAATGTCAGTGGTTGGTCACCGATTAGTTTTTAATCCTGAACTGATGTCATTACGGGGGGGGGGGAGACCTTGTTGTGGTTGAAACTGCCACCGCACTTTCTCATGAGAGATCCGGCAAAAAGGGTCTCCGTTACAATTTACATTCACGTAAACGCAAAATAACATTCTTTAGCCTTTTTCGCAGAATCTTGTAATTTCTCTCGCCAACCACAAATCCCATGATGCACTCTGATGTACCGGCCCCATATAAACAAAGTGCTGAAGGGATGCTACGGTTCACACCAACGGCCTTAAGTTAGCATTAGCTCATCGACATCCACAGAGTCTAAACCCTCCTTCTCACCCGAGCATCTTGACCAGCGCCGGGATGCCCCCGGACTTGAAGATGGCGAGCAGCCCCTCGCGGTGGTGGGACAGGTTGTGCAGCGTGCCGGCGGAGCAGCGGGCCGTCTCCACGTCGCCCGTGTTCTGCATGGCGCGCACCACGGCCGACACCATCTGGGGCGAGCGCATCAGGGCGTGGCGGGACGCCTCCTTCTTGGAGAGCTGGTGCACCATCACGGCGGCCTTGTTCACCACCACCTGGAGGGAGGGAGGGAGGGAGGGACACACACACACACACACACACACACACACACACACACACACACACACACACACACACACACACACACACACACACACACACACAGGCTGTAGCTCAGTGGGTAGATAGAGCGGGTTGTCCACTAACCGTAGGGTCGGCGGTTCGATCCCCTTGATCCCCCTCCTCCAACTGTCCACCCCCACAAAAATGTACTGATTGTAAGTCGCTTTGGACAAAAGCGTCTGCTAAATGCCCCTTTACACACAGACACACAAATGGTGTCGATGCTGGAGGGGTGTTGGGCTCACCCGTTGGTCTATGAAGAAGAACGATGTTTTGAGTCTGCTTACATCAGGAGTGTAATGTGAGCATCTGCGCATTGTTAAAATATTGACGGCCGTTGTCGTTTGCGTGGTTGTGAAAATTAAATGCCGTGCTTCTGATCACAAAAAAAAAAAATAGTTTACGCTATTTTGCATCCTGTGATTTCAACGACAGTGCAGTTTAACATAATGCTGCGTGCACTTTTTAGACGATCCCTACGCATCCACAGGAAAAGTGCATCACAGCTCCAAGTTCAAAGCCACTTATTTGTACTATCATCTAAATAGTTTGTGATACTCAGAAAAAAAAAGTGTGAAAAATCACCAAATGTCCAGTCTTTACAACACACTAATCTAAGGACTCGGTCCGGCTTTCAGGGGGCTTTTCTGTTTTGCCAAGGGTAAAAAAAATTTGAGTAACACAACGTTAACTTGTTAACTTTAGATGAGCCGACAACCCAAACAGTGAAAGCTAGCGTTGTGTGGGGTCGCCCAGCGCTGTTACCGGTGGTCAACACTACCCTACAAAAATAACCGACAAATAACCAACCTACAACATCTACAACAGTAATAAGTAAGTAAAGACCTGAATGGCCAATGGAGCTCTAGTGTGTGTGTTAACCCACATCAACTGTGTATCAAATACAGCCCGTTCGGTCCATTCAACCTCTTCGGAGATTAAACCTACTTTCCATACGTGCACGTCGCTGGAAACCCTATCATTTTTCACAGCAACAAAAGTGAATCCACTGGCATAAGTTGAGATTCAGGCTGTGAATTTGTCGTCCTGCGAGACTCTGCCCTCCCATTGGTCCGAATAAAGGCGGCATTGGTTCATCGGTCCACCAATGGCGGCGCTCGGGGGGGGGGGGGGCCGTACCTGGTCCTCGTCGTTGAGCAGCTTGGTGAGCTCGGGGATGGCGCGCGTGGCCAGCTCCGCGTCGTCCTGGTAGTTGATCAGGTTGACCACGGCGTGCTTCAGCATCTGGGACGGCTCGGCCAGCCGCTGCACCGCCGTGGGGTGGGCGGAGTCCAGCTGGGTGGGCGGGATCTGCACGCCCTCCTCCAGGGTCTCGGGGAACATGGCCGCCCGCACGCGCTGGGCCCGGGTCATGGCGCAGCCCTCCATGTCTGCAATGAGTCGCGCGGGTTTAGTTTCACTTATGGTGGGGGGGGTGGGGGTCCTTTATCCCCACTGGGTGTGCACCACTCGGGTAGTACCTGCGGCCTCGGGGGTGAAGGGAGGGTTGAACTCCCAGTCGTAGAGGCCGGGGTCATCGTCCTCCACCTCTGGGTTGCCCTTGCCGCTCAGGGAGGGAGCGGAGGTGGTGACCCCAGACTGGATGCCTGAGTCCAGGTAGGACTGCTGCTGCCACTGGCTCACCGCAGCCTTGCTGTCCCCCATGGCCATGTCCAGCTCCATCAGATCAGCTGCACCGGGAACACGGGGAGGAGATGGGAGGAAGGGGCACCAGGGATGTCAATACATTGGGAAAGTGTGTGTGTGTGTGTGTGTGTGTGTGTGTGTGTGTGTGTGTGTGTGTGTGTGTGTGTGTGTGTGTGTGTGTGTGTGTGTGTGTGTGTGTCTGTGTGTATGTGTGTCGCCATGCTAGTTTTATGTAATTCAACCCTAATCACCATGA
>OMKI01028922.1:0-12112 GCA_900302315.1 Phycis blennoides
CCCCCCGGAGCGTTTTGAGACCATCTGGGTTGTTCTCCTCTTACACAACACGCCACTTGAGCATTTTTTCCTTGGAGGCAGTCCCACACTCCTTTTGTTCCACTCCTCCGGTGCAGAGGGGTTCATGGGCGGGGTGTCTATCGCTGCAAATCTGGTTTTTCGACTTGACGTCATGCGAGTTGAGTTGTGCGGTGACGGTGGTAACATACTTCCAGTGGGTCCAAACAAATCCTGTGCAACATCACCTTCAGATTTGGCCTGTCATGACCCAGTCGGTTATGCCCCGGCTTGGCAGGTAGAATAGTTATTATTATTATTTTATTTTTTTTATGACTGGCGTGTCGAATGAATGGCAAGCACATTTTGGGGCCTATCATAACCCTCCTATTTAAACTAAATGAACTAAAATGAATTGAAGCCATGCCCCCTGAAGCATGAATATGAGTACACAGAATCATGTCAGTACCTCACAGAAATGTATTCACGTCCAGGGGAAAGTCAAACGAAATCTGTCCTCTAACATCGATGCTTTCTCGTTGCAGGTCATTGCGATAGTGATGGATGTGTTTACTGATGTAGATATATTCAAAGAGACAGTGGATGCGGCAGGGAGAGGAGTACCTGTCTATGTGCTTCTGGATGACCTCAATTTAAAGAGTTTCCTCGCCATGGCTGAAAATCAAGATGTAAAAATTAAGCAACTTCGAGTACGTACAAATATATTTATTTCCCCTGTACTTGTCATGCGTATGCGATATGTTAACAATATCTGCCCAATTCAAATCCAGAGCAGCACTTCAAAGGGAAAAGCCCATTTTGTAATCAAATCCATTACGTGAAATTACGTGTTATCCAGTGGGTTTAATCCTCGTTCTCTTTTCACACAGCCATAAAGGGATTGTTTCTTAAAGAGGGCAATGCAGCTTAGTGTGTGAACGAAGAATGGCAGTCTGTAGTACACTGCTATTCTAGGCTTTTCTTGTTTTAACTGGGTGGGGTTATAATTACTAACTGTCTGGTTTAGCCGTGCTAACACACCTTGTTAATCTCTATAGGGTAGTAGTTCAATCAATTGTTTTGGAGAATTACCGTACGTTATATATTTTCTAGAGTTGTTCCTATCTCTGTTTATTTTGTAGGCTTCTGATGATAGAAGTTTGACACATGGTCATATGCACGCTCACTTGATTTCGTTTGTTCTGCACCACAGAACATGAGAGTGCGGACGGTGAGAGGTCACGAATACCTCAGTCAGTCAGGAGCCAAGTTTCACGGAGTGATGAAGCAGAATTTCCTCTTAGTTGACTGCAAAACAGCAATCTATGGCTCATACAGGTACGTGAGAGAGCAAACAAAACCATCGTCAACTCATCTTTGATGTAAAAAGTGATCTTTTCACAAGTGCCTTTACAAACACCTTTTTTTTCCAAAACGATTCACAAGCAACATAAGTCAAGGTGCACCTTTTTTCAACCCCATGTTATATGTGGGATATATCGCCGATTTCCAGATAGAATTGTATGCTCACCAATAGCATTACTTCACGAGTAACAACAATGTCACTGGTGGCCCTTTGTGTTTCTCTGTAGCTTCATGTGGTCCTTCGAGAAGATCCATCTCAGCATGGTGCAGGTCATCACCGGCCACCTGGTGAAGTCTTTTGACGAGGAGTTTCGAACGCTGTACGCCCGGTCCACCGTCCCGGACGAGCTGGTGCCGCTGCCCGGGATGCCTAAGGCCGTGATGAACGGCCGGCCCGTTATGACCTCGTACGTCCCCGGCTCCGGCAACACGTTCGAACGCAAGAACCACCTGAGGCACACTCTGGACGCGGCCTACCTGAAGTCCTGCGAGAGGCAGGTGGGCATGAAGCTTCCCGAGGAGAAGATTTACGAAGAGCCGCCGGAGCACGTGCTGCTGAATGACTACCAGGTGAGGGGCACCTTCAACCACACGCCGCTGCAGCTGCACCCCCCGGAGACGACCAACAACTACCTCAAGAGACACAGCTACGCGGCGGGGGAGAGGCAGAACGGCCCGCACGTCCCGCAGAACGAGAGGCGGGGGGCCAGCAACTGGAACCTCCCCGGAGACGCGTGCTCTCCTCCTCCTCTTCCCCACGACCGGGGCAGCTACCCGGCAATGGACGGCTACACCCCGGCACCGCCCATGTGCAGAGGCCGGAACGTGGTCGAACGTTCGCACCGGTCGTACAACGACCACGACCAGCACCTGCTCTCGGTGCAGCAATACATGCCGACCCTGGAGAACACCTCAAAGTCCTTCATGAGAACATGGAGGATAGAATCTTACCTCAAAAACCCGGACGCCTCGTTCGAGGACACCCTGGACCAGTACGAGACGCCAGACACTAAACCGGCGGGCTCCTTGTTGCCCTCCAGGATGAGATCCTCCCTGGTTTTTAACTCGCCAATTCCAGAACACATGGAGAATCACTGTTATGGGAATAACTTGTCGATGAATCTCTCCGCCAACCCTGTGCACTACTCCTCAATGCAATGGGGTATAACCGAGATGGACGACAAAAGACGAAACTTTGAGGAATTTAAGATGCAAAGCCTACAGATGTTGGACACCAGGGATAACGTTGGCTACAACGCAGGCAGGATTCCACATAATTCCCTCTACGCGAGCCTCGGCAGATCTAAAGGGGGGAAGGGAATGAAAAGCCCGGACATTTTGACAGACGACTGGAATAAAAGACACAGTGTTGCCGACCCAAGGAATAACAGTGAGCTCAGAAGTCCCTATGAGTCCCCCGGTCACATGTACGGAGGGCCATTTTCAGGGAGGTACGTAGAGAGAGGCCCAGAAAGTGTCCCGGCACATTACGGTCATTATGGGTCAAATCTGAACGAGGACCAACGGTCTGTGTCTCATTATGATGTCAAGTACATGGCGGACATTCAAAAGCCCCCCTCGTGGCAGGAGCCCCCCTCCAGGACCGTATCTGCGGCCGCACTCGACGGCGAAAGCAAGGGGTCCGCATTCAAACCCCCGGAAAACAACCCGCACCAGCACTTCCTGAAAAAGAGCTCCAGGAAGATCCGGTCTTTGCTCAACATACCAGAGAAGAGAGAAGCCTTCCACCCCCACAGCGCGGAGCAGGACAGCCTGAAGTCCTTCAACAGCACGGACACGTTAACCGGCGAGGAGGACGGGCGGCCTTCGCCGATCCTCCTCGGTCGAGATCCGCGGCGCTCCGACGCGCCCGCGCACCCATACAGGACCCCGGCAGACCATCCCGCCGGCAGGCAGGATGGTCGGCAGGACGGCAGGCATCCCTCGGGCAAGGCGTCGAATCCCCGGTTCGACATCGAGGAGCACCGGCAGACCTCTCCCGCTGCCTCCCCGCCCTCCGGGCTGCGGCAGCAGAGCGCGCCGGGCGACGCCAGGCCGAGGGCAGCAAGCCACGGAACGGGGAATTCGCGCGCGGATCCGTTTGCCGAAAGGCGGCCGAAGAGCAGGTTCGAGTCGTACAGCGCTCCTGAAAGGAAGCCCTTTTCGCAGGCCGAGCCCTCGGGTTGGGCCGGCACGGCATCTTCGGAGAGGGGGAAGAGCTCGGTGCCGAAGAAAGGCTCCACTGCCAACGAGCATCACGCCAGTCGCTCCTCCCACGGTCACCATGAGAATAAACTGGGGAAATTCATACAACGGATGGGCCACTTGATAAACAAGAAATAGCCGACGTGAGAGCATGAGCCGGGCGACGTGAGTGCGCTTGAACAAGGGGATTTTGGTCTTTTCGGTGTGGCTGTTTCAATTTTCTCCATCAGAAGAGAATCAATTCAATTGCACATTTGAGTGGTGAAGGTGTTTTTTTGAGATCTCATCAGCAGTGTTAATGTTTTTGCGTTTACTTTAAAGGTACATTTGGAAAATAACACTTTCAGAGAGAGAGAGAGAGAGAGAGAGAGAGAGATCTGTTTGGATTTATACAGAGAGAAAGGTTATTAAAGCTATTCATAAGCTTGCTTGCTTGATTCCCCCGTGATATGAGACAATCATGCAATTGAAAAGGAAAAAAGCGATATATACGATTTCAAAGTATTTTGGACTAGGTTCGTTTTCCAATGTTTTTCAGGTTTTTCACGATACAGTCTTTATATGCAGAATATTTTTGCAGTGTTCGCTTTTATTGATGCCTTAGCAGCAGCAATTCATCCCAAACAGACTGAGGCCACCAAGTAATGGCTTATTAAAGGTTAAGTCTGTCACAACCTGTTTTGTGTCAGACGTTTCTTTCTGTTTTCTTGGTCGTCTCTATTAGACGACACTTGACACGTATTCAAACACAACATGTAATCAGCATGATGCACCTTGAAGTGACCTTCTCCACTGCAAATATTTGTTTGTGTGTGTTATTGTTTGTTGTTATGTAGCAGACCCCCTTAAGAGCAAGTTTGGCCGTCTCTGTGCTCTCCCTAAATGTTGAGTTTAAGACAGTTATTAGTGAAGGTCTTTTGCTATTGATTAGACACACACATACTGTATATGTATGTATGTATATGTATATATATATATATAATACCTTATTTCCTAATAGTTCAAATTAAAATGGCAGGCAAAAAAACTGGATTGAATACAAATACTGTATGCCCAATTCAGGGTTGCCAATCAAGTTCTATGAGCCTGTCTGAGGATAATAACACAAATTCAAGTCAATAATTGCAATGTTTTTTTTACTTCAGGGCGTACCCTATGCCTGCGGTGGTAAATTATACCTTATTGTTACCTGTACAACCAGATGGATAGAGATTGCCATGCATCTTTTATGACAGAAATGACCCTGGCACTGCATGCTATACATGTATAACATGCAGAAGAATTCTGGTGTGTTTACCCTATAATAAGACTCAGAAAAGCAACAGTGTGTTTGCCTTGCAATTAAACTCATAAGTTGAATCCAGTCATGACAGACTGGATTTGACCTTTCCTTCATCAGGCACTTGGCTATCAAGTCAGTTCAACTTTAGTATTATTAGTATTTTTTAAAGTATTGTGTGTGTGTCTTTGTATGTAATGAATGTAATATATCCATGTTTGCTTTAATCTGATATATTTATATAGCTATGGCCTACCATATAATGTCAACAACTGCATTTCACAAGGCGATTCAGAAAGAATGATTAATGCCACCAAAATTGAGACCAAAATGAAAAATACAACATCTGACTGGTTTCTAACCAAGATGAATGAATCAATAAACTACCTGAAGACTGCTCAGGGGTACCCAGGCTTTGTAAGGTCCCAAACAAAACCTTTTGTCATTAAAAAAACATATAAATATAAACCACCTCCTGTCATTGTGCCATGTGGCAGACATGGAATGCTACCATATTTGGAATTTATGTCAAGGATAAAGCCTCCCCTGGCTGGCTCTCTCCAATAGTGCCCGCAAGCTGACATTCATTTCACCTCATGATGAAAATGTGTTCAGTTGACATCGTGGTCCGTACAAGCATACAACTGGGAGGAACCAAGCACTTGATGTAGATTCAGAAGTGAATGATTAGGCTGTGTTTCAATCAGTTGTAAAACACCCCTGCGACCCCTCCTACAGCCTCGCAACTTACTGAAATGTTGCCCTGCACTCAGTATCATCAATGATCATACTGCCTTACAAGTGCAGTCACTCAGCCACTCAGTCTATGAGTATGCACAGGGCCGTGTAAACACAGAATTGAAACTTTGTGGATTTGGCTTGTCACTACTGGAGAACACCTCATGGCCAGGGCAGTTCGCAGGCGTTCACTTGTGTTGGACAGACCACGGTACAGCCATGGGCAAGGCAGAACACTGGGTTTGGAATATAACGGATGTCACCGGCTCGCAGACAGCCCAGCTCCAGAACACGCTGACACCCGGAGAGAGGAGGTGAGTTGAAAAAACATCCGGATACAGACCATCTCAACAATGAACAACTCATTTAAACAAACCGGACAAATCATTTAAAGGTGTCATCGCATCATTATTTCATTAATTTTGCGATGGTCTCTAGTATTAATGAATGCCCTGTGAGGCGGTTTTGGTAAAAAAAAAAATGCTCTGGTGCTCCTGTTTCAGGCTGTTAGGTTAGCAGTTTGGTGAAGGAGGGAACGACAGGATTTCGGCTCTTACTCATGAGTATTCATGACATTTAAATAACTCGCCTCTGATTGGCTAACAGCACTGTCCGTCATAGTGCTGTTAGCACTATGACGGACAGCAGGCGGGCGCAAGCCAAGGTAGGCGAGGCCATGCATACTAATTCACCAAATTACGTCAGTTGGTAAGGCTTGGTTGGTAGGTTGGTAAGTCTATTTTCTTACATTGGCAAATGCATGCAATGGGGTGGCAGTAGCTCAGTGGGTAGAGTGGGTGGACAGAGCAGGTTGTCCACTAACCGTAGGGTCGGCTGTTTGATCCCCCTCCTCCAAACTCTCTACATGTTGAACCCCACAAATTTACTGATTGTAAGTCGCTTTGGACAGAAGCGTCTGCTAAATGCCCCCTTTAAGAACATTTTCATGTGCAAGCATGCATATGCAACTCGGAGTAACCTATGTATTTCAAAAAGAACAAAACGGGTTTTTGGTGAAGGACACCTTTAACACAAGACAACGTTTGGCCTTTATGGCCATACATCATCCGGTAACACGGAAGGCCGTGACATTACAGAAGTATCGGTGCCTTTATGTATAGGGCCTACATGACCTTGATGTACGTCTATACGGTTTTGAATAGACTTCCGTCAGAAGCCTGTGGAAACACGATGTGATGGATAAAGATGAGCACCGCAGCGCACGCTTTGTCCAGCGTCACAGACGGAATACAAATGTCACTCTTTCAGCCGTCAAGGTGCCGGCACGATGTGGTGCAGATGGTCCATCGTTATTTGCGAGGTATTTAACAGCTCGGAGATCCAGCTGGAAATCTGGACAGGTAGCCTATTGAGAGCAGGCGCGGCGTTAGACCTGGGCATTCGAGGCTACAGCCCCGGAGCTCTGTGCCGTCAAATAAAAACAATAATAATAATGATGAAAACCAGTGGCGAAGCTAGACCTGTTTTGGGTGGGCTCAAGCCCACCCAAAACTTGCCTTAGCCCACCCTATCGTTTCGTTCTCAAGTCTAATATTCAACCGTCTAGTCTGTTCAAAAATATACTATGTGTTGGATTGATAGATAAATAGATTGATTCCCCCCCACCAGAATAAATTTAGGATCTCCACCCGCAGAATGCAGGAAATCACATCTACAACGGTCAAAATACCCAACCCGCTCATCTGACAACGCTCTAAAGGAAGTTGTGCTAAATGAAACAGGGGGACAGTCAACTTGTTCCCCTTGAAACACAAGCGCGTCTGCGTCTCATGACCCAGTAGAGCGCGTCCTAACCTGCTCCCGGTGACCACCGCTCCTCCATGTTCGCAGTCAGTTGCGCGGAACATATCGTTATTCACTGTGCGTGTAGGCTTCAGTCCAAAGTCTGTGTGTGTGTGTGTGTGTGTGTGCGCCGATACGACGCTGCGTATCGGCGCTCGCTGCGTATCGGCGCTCGCTCACATACAGTGCTTCAAGGTGCGAGGAATCCTATTGACTCTTCAGCGCGCATCACCTGGTGCCGACGCTCCGGGGTTACGCGCAGCGGGGGCACAAATCCTGGCTTTACAGTCACCAGATGTCTTTTACAGTCACCAGATGTCTGGCTCTGGGATAACTGTCGTTTCGGACTGTGGAGAGTGCACCGCACATATGAATAACACTGGGGTAGAGGAACAGCAACCGCGTCTTCCTTCTGTTGTCGTGGACGACGATGATGAACTTGTGAAGTACATCTGGAGAGAGTATCTGCAGCCCAAGCAGTATGAATGGATTCTCATTGCAGGATACATTATTGTGTTCTTCGTTTCACTTATTGGAAATTCACTCGGTAAGTTATATTATATTTATACTATAGTTAGGCTATGGTATTATAATGAATGCTCATGTTGATGCATATTTGTTTTAATTGTATCTAACAAACGTTGGATAGCCTACACGGTTTTTTTTTATATAAAAAACATTTAAAAGCATTTTTCTATTGTAAACGCACCGCTCACTATTACTGTACTACTACCACTACTACTACTACTACTACTACTACTACTACTACTATTTAACCTTTATTAGTTTTATTCAAACGTGTGTTAATGAGTTTGCAGACTGCAGTCGCTTTATGTGTGTGCATAGTGGCTGCAGGCTATTAGAAACATATGAAGCCAATACAAATGTCAAATTCTAATCCGATGGAAGCGTGTTTTAAATGCCAATGGCATATTGAGGTATATTGCGGTATTTAATAGATAGGCTTCCTTCTCCAATAATAGAATAAAAAAAAATATTAATATTTGTATCCAAATAATGTATCAATTACATATTCTGGTTATAGGCCTATATATATATATATATATATATATATTTAATGTGTCATATGTATTATCTAAATAGATAAATAAATAGATATGGATAAATAGATGATAGAAATAGAGACCATAACCATAGATTGAGGATTTCACAAGGACAAAGCCTGTGGTTATTAAACTGTGCTCAAAATACTGAAACACCGAAAAAATGAATGAATGAATGAATGAATGAATGAATGAAGCGCACAGTTGTCGTGCAGCCTGTTGAACAGACCTGGCCATCCCAGGGGGCACCCGAGACCCGCGCCGTTCAAAAAAAGGGCTCGGCCGTGCAAGGGCTCGGTGCGGAGTGATGAGGAGGACCACTCACCGTGCGACTTGTCCTTCGCTTCCAGTATGCTTCGCCGTGTGGAAAAACCGGCACATGCGGACCGTGACGAATTACTTCATCGTCAACCTGTCCTTCGCCGACGTGCTGGTCACCCTCACCTGTCTGCCGGCGAGCCTGGTGGTGGACATCACCGAGACCTGGTTCTTCGGAGACGCGCTCTGCAAAATCGTGCCTTACCTGCAGGTGAGATGATGTGGGATTCGGTGGGATTGCGTTCAGGACTTCAGATTCGATTAATTCATTCATAAAGGTCAAGTTGTGCCTTTTTTTTTCTTTATTACACCACATTTAAGACAAGTCAGCCAAACCACGACATGAAGGACATTTCCTCATGTACAATTTCATTATAGACACCTGTAGCTTGCCTCCTCTGGCCGGTTTGAAATCAAGTTGTTGTTGTTGTTGTTGTTTTTTCATGAAATGAAAGCATTTGGCTTTGGTCTATTTATTGATGTTTTTTTTATTGCTCAATTTAGAAAGACCATTAGGATTAGGACACACACACACATACGCACACACACACACGCACACGCACACACACACCCACACACACACGCGCACACACACACACACACACACACACACGCACGCACACGCACACGCACACGCACTATACACTAGTAGGGAAACTCGTGTAAAGGAAATCCGTACGAAGCTGCCGGACAGCTAAGTGCAGGCGGAAGCCTCCGCTGTTCACGGTGCATTGACTTCTTTTTAGGTTCATTCTTAAGTGCTTAACACAAGTGTCTGGCGAATCATCACGACCACTCAAGACAGGTCTGCCGCTGTCAGCCCAACGCCGGTGTGTTTGTAATCAGAAGACATTGTGTCACGATGAGTTGATTAGGGCAGTGAACCACAGTCGACCACTGTGCCGCGGCCGTGAGAGATCGCCTGGTGTGCCGTGAGAAATTATCCAATTTCACTTAATTAGTCTTAAAAAAACAAAAAACTATTATCTGCAAATAATATGCCATTGTCGGGTGTCTGTGCTGTCATATAGTGACTAAATAAATATGAATACATTGAGAAACTATATTGTAATTAGGCCTATATATACTGTATTAGGCTACAGGGTGTCATTTTGTAACATTTGTGGTCGGTGGATTAGCGTTCTACCACCAGAAGTTGAGAACCTCACATTTTGGAGGCGGGGAACATGAGTGTGTGCCCACTTGTGGTGGGCTTGCTTTTGTCTTTGGTGTGTGGGACACAAGCAGTGAAGAGTCCTGCAGTTGCATTATGGGTACAAGACAAATCAGTTTAGTCATCATGCCTAATGTCGATAGGGACTTAGCCCACCCCTTTTGTTGACTTGCAATGTTTTAAATCATCAGCGACAGAATACAATTTTTATTAAATGATAAACGTAATGAAAAACACCAACCTAAAAGTTAACCATTGACTATAAAAGTCAGGTGAAGTGATTGCACTGTGTCGATTGTTTGTTGTTTATTGCCATCATCTATTGCTGACTGTGATACTGTAAACACCAACCACCCAGTCAGAACCGCCTGTATGGGCAAACCTTTACTTGGCAACAAACAATCTTTGGGACCTGTGACTTCCGAAACGCTTGAAAAGGAGACAAAAGCGTTGAGGTCAGGGTGAGCCGTCCTACACCATGACGCGGTTCACACTGCGGTATTTGAAACACAGCAGCATCACTGAATCAGCATCACTGAGTCTATTGAGGCTGTCAAACGTCCGTCTGGGCAGATGGACTGGAGCACAACACACAGCCATAGGACAGTGCTCGGACAGGCCCGGTCCTATGAAGCGTCTGTGTTCAGGCTGTCCCTCCAACACAGCAGCATCCAACCCCGCCGGCCTCATTGCCCTCCAACACATCAGCATCCAACCCCGCCGGCCTCATTGCCTTCACAGCACTGCGATAAAGGAATGGCAGTGATGAGGTCTCATGACACACACGAGCTTGTTTCCATGACGGCGTGAAATGAAAATGGAATCTCACACTGTTATCTCATTTCCGCCCGTTTATCGTATACAAATCACACACGGCCAAAGGGAATTGAGCCAAAACAAGTCCGACACATTGCAGTTATTCTGCTCTGTTTTGAAAGCCAACAGAAGGCAGTATAGCTACTGTGTGTCCAATCAACCCCCTCAGAGATGGATTCAACATTTGTGTGCTAATGTTAATGTTACATGTTACTTGCAAATGCGTCAGCCGCAAGAATTAATGTACATCTTTTCTTAAAATGTGTACATTTGGGTTCTCTGCTGAATCCTGAATGTAGAGATGTAGGCGTTTAATTTGTGTGTGTTTCTACACACAAATATGGTTTAGTTATGTCCCTTAGAACATTTAGAACAATGGACATCATTTTGCAAGACAGGCCCATATCGCATTTTGTATAAACTCTCTTCCCACGTTGACAAAAACACCGCACCCTTTCAGAGCTTCAATACACTTGCCTTGAATGTGTGAGCTCCAACTGTAGATTATTTTTAAATGTAGTTACATGCGCACGCAGTTTCCATCTTTAGTAATACAGTGGAAACCGCTTATAGTGATCACGTTGGTCCGGAGTCAATATGATCACTATAAGCGGTTGATTACTATAACCAAATTTTTATTATTTCACTTAATTTTTTATGCAGAATATCATCTAAATGCCATTTGTATTGTTTTTATTATGATTTCAAACAGTCGTTTCAAATTCTCCTTTTGAGAAGCACCATGCAAGTTTAATTACTGTACTGCGCAGTGCGCAGACATAACTCAAATACTACAGTATGTAACATTCTGTGCGTCGGCTGTATGTGCTGTGCCGCCAGCGCAAGTCTGAAAATAAAGTTTGAAACAAACTGTTTCATAGAACAACAACATAGAAAATAACAACTGCCTCAAGAACATTTAAGCAACAGTCCTACTGTACCTCCTTTTTGTGTTGCGGCTCTGCTGCGCCGTATTAAGAAGTCAGTTCACAAATTTATCCATCGATCCCTGGATCAGAGTTTTGTCTAACACCAAGTTCACTTCTTTTTCAAAACGATGTAAAAGGTTGTAAAAAAGTTGCCATGATTCGCGCATTTCGCATGCTTGCTGCGCAGTGTCAACTCTTTACGTTAGCTAGAGGCAGAAGCCGTCCAGCAAGGAATCACGGGAGTAAAAAATAAAATACACGTAGTTTTAAAAGTGTTTTTGCACGTTTTCATTCATAAAATGCCCAAAATTGAACACTATAAGCGGATTTCTTGATCACTATAAACAAATTATTTAAATAGCATTTGTATAGAAACGATTCTGTCCCAAGCCTTTTGATCCATATAAGCGGTTCATTACTATAT
>OMKI01028971.1:1869-16844 GCA_900302315.1 Phycis blennoides
GGTGGCACACACACACAGAGACACACGCACACGCACGCACACACACACACACAGAGACACACGCACACGCACGTACACACACAGACACACGCACGCACACACACACACACACACGCACACACACGCACACACACACACACACACACACACACACACACACACACACACACACACACACACACACACACACACACACACACACACACACACACACACACACACACACACACACACACACACACACACACACACACAGACACACACACACACTCACGCACACGCACGCACACACGCACACACACGCACGCAGCCACGCACGCATACACACACGCACACACACACACACACACACACACACACACACACACACACACACACACACACACACACAGACAGACAGACACACACAGAGACACACGCACACACACACGCACACACACACACACACTCTCTGGAAATACCTCTAGTACGTGTATATGTTTGTTTTGCAAAGCCGTCTGGGACTACTTTTGGGTGTTTGTTTGGTTTGTTATGGTACCATGATTTCTACTTTTGAAACGCTGTAGCTTTCCATCGGTTTTCAGTAGGTTTTTCGACTACGGTCTTGTTTTTAATGTCACCGAGCAATGGGTACGGCTCTGAACTTTCAGTGAGTGGCGAACCGAGCACACACTCACTGACGGATCGCATTTCTGTGTGTATTTATTTATTCTACTTTTTATTCTGTTTTATGTGTTTCCCTAAGAGCCCTTTATGACACCCGCGTGTGGCCATCGTTAGGCGGGGCTAACGAGGCGGTCGGCACCTCCACCACAAAGCTGTCACAAAGACAAAACCGCGCCATGCGTGTAACGCAGAGCTAAGGAAGTGGCTTAGTGCTGCCTTGTTACTACAGTTAGCCTCGATTCCGCGGGGGATTCCAGTTCCCCTTCGCTTTAGAGAACCTAGGCCTACGAGAGGCGGCTCTGCTCCGCGAACACACCTTGTGAACACGCCTTGTTAAACTCCAGCTGTGATCTGATATACTTGCACTGTAACCTGCTATAGCTGAGCCTTTACCGATGTTACTGTTTCCATAGAAACGTGTAGACACGCTCCAGTTAGCGTAGTGTAGCTTTAGCTACGGTTTCTGATTTGAAAATGCTCCATCGAAGGTTTTAATACCAGGGGAAAACCGGTAGGTTGATCATCGTTATTTAAATGTTTCACTTGCTCTAGTCTGTAAATGTCCATGTTTTATTGTTGGATTGAACTTCTGTTTAGGTTTTTGTTGGTTATAATACAGTGTCCAGCAGTGGCGTAGCCAGAAATGTTCAAATAGGTGGGCACAGAAAAAAACGGGTGGGCAAAGCCAATTTGATTGAACGTACGTTTGGTGAACGTAAACGAAGGAAAGCCCTCTGATTGGACGGGCAAGACGGACAAGTAGGCGGGCCTAGGCCAGTCCAGGCCCGGCTGTGGCTACGCCTCTGCTGTCCAGTGTTTCTGACCATGTGAATGCCAAAGGTGTTCAAATGGGTTGCCTAGATGAACTGTATAGCATTAGTTTTGGTGCTGGACTAATGTAACTTTATTCTCTTCAGCCACGACTAAATAACGGGTAGAAAAACAGATGAAGCCATTCTGAGGGAAAAACCTTTTCCTGCAGTTTTTTGGTTGACTTTTTTGTTGTACCAGCGTTGCAAACAACCAATAAATACATTTACTTGAAAAAAAAAACCCAACCCTGTCAAATTCCTTATGTGCGTGAATCGTGTGTTCACGTTTCACGCATCCATGACACACGCATTCATGACACACACGACCGGCGGAGATCTAGCGCCAAGCACACCGCGCTCGTCGCTCGCCCCCCTGCCAAGTGAGATCACCACAGTCGTGTTTCTGCCACTTCACACAGAGAGAGCACTGTGTGCTGTAAACACAATAACAAACACTATTAAGACTGAAACTTAACACTGTTAGTCCGAGAGAAGAAAAACATGTTAGTCCGAGAAAAAAATAATATTGTTTGGTTTCAGCGGAAATTTTGCTCTCTGAGAAGGGATTTGAAAGTGCTATGTGTCAGAATCAGAAATTGCCTCATTGCTGGCCTCTTTGGCCGGTATGTGAACTGCAGCTTGCATTCGGCGCGCTGGAGTGGGTTAGTTGGCTACAAGTAAACGGAAGAAGTGACATTTTGCCACATCCGCGCTTAGACGTCACTTTGATTAAATGTCCTAGAAATCTGCCCACAGGCTGTTCTACTCCACTGAGACAGCTGGGGAAAGGTTTCATTTCTGAAAGGATTTGGCCGTTTGCTAAGACCCCAGGTTAATTGTTGACATTGTCTATTTCGAGACGTAAATCAGCCGTAATCTTTTGTTCAGCTCTCCCTCTCGCGGTGTAGATGTGTTCCGACGTTGGGCAGCTGGCCAGCCATTGACTGACTCAGAAACTGAGTTTTGTGAAAGGATGACTTTGGTGGACTCATTCCACCATGCTGATTTGAAGAAATTTAAATTAAGACGGGTGGAGAGGAATATATATATATATATGGACCCAACATACATGAATGAATGCATAAATGAATGAGGCTACTCATAAGGGTTTTTAATAATCAATACACGACATTTTTGGAAAATGAAGATGCCACAGATATCACAAAAACTATAGTCCTGTTTGGACACTGTTGAAGTTTGGACTCTGTTGAACATTCCCATGTGCTCTACCCAATAGTTAATTCATGAACTCCGTTCCGCGACACGCTACATACATCTCACTTCCTCCTTGCCTTCTTGACCTGAGCTTGTCGTGTCTGCTTCACGGTGGTTTGGGGAGACACCGCGGGGCTGCGGCTCTCTCTAGTGGTCGATACAGCGCATTGCAGCTTGAGCTCCAGGAGTTCTGCGACCAGAGTGACTTCTTGACGCAGGCTGCTAGCTACCTGCCTCGCAGCAGCACGGGCCCACTCCTGCACACCCTGTAGTAGGAGGAAACGCTCACATAAGTGTGCGCAGGTTTATGTCCGGTTATCGGGTTGGTCTGTGCACTGCTGCGGTTTTTTACTTATACACAGAGGCAGACATTCCCCAGTGAAAGTAAGTGAGTAAGTGAAAGTAAACCACCAATAGCTTAATTTGCTACAACCCAAGATTCACATGGCATAGCAAATAAAACGTCAGCTCACAGATTCATCTGGTTTTGGGAACTTCTGATTAGCATTTTGCTTCATGTGAACAATCAGCCACTGTACATAAACATGACATTTATTGTGTGTTTTGTCTCTCTGCTGACCTCGGCGTCCAGAGGTGCAGACCCGTTGAGCTCTGCAGACCCGCCAAGCCTCGGGGCATCTCGTAGAGCCTGGAGTCGGTGCTCAGTGTGTCCCAGGGCGGCGGTGAGCTCAGCCTGATGTCTCTTGAGCTCCACCTCCCCCAGGGTCATGCCCTACAGTTTACACAGAGCCCCCCGGCAGACACTCTGAATGAACCCTTTATAGAGCAAGTGAACCCAAGCACGTATTTTTAGTGTTTTGTTTTAAACGTGGCAGTGTGTCTCCCCGAAACACTGTGTGAACGCAGGTGGCGACATTCTTGTGAGGGAAGGTTTAGCTTCCCGGACACTTAAAGGGACACCTGTAGTACAATGTCACGGCCTGTGTGGACGTGTGGAGCTTGTTCGAGGCAAACCGTTGATGTTGATGTTCAGAGGCTTAGGCTTCTGGGACACTTCTCGTATAACGCTCCACAGTGTGGAGCATTTCATATCCAACATCACTCATTATAACGCTCTTACGCAACAACGGTATTAAATTTTTTTTTCAAAGTTGCCGTGTTTGAATTCCATGGCTCATTTACCAAGAGGTCGTGGCAACATCACTGATTCATAAGCTGTGGATATTTTTGATATTTGTTCTTTTTTTTTCAACAAACATTAATACATTTTCAAATTAAACATGCACCAGCAGATATGAGATAGCTCATCAGTCCTGTCTCTATATGCACATAAGGGGATGCTAAGTGGGGGTCCGGACCCACACAGCTTTGCATTCTGGGAAACCTACGCACAAACAGACTAAGTTACTTTCTGTACATTATGTAACCCAAGTGTTACTCAAGTTTATTCATTTATCACATCAAAAATGCAGTATTGATAAATAGGTAATAAATATGGTTAGATAGGTCATGTAAAAGGGCTATGTTCAAAATAGTTCCTACTAAGATTTAATTTTATTTTATTTCAAAATGCCATTAAAAAACAGGGTTGTATGTGTTTGAATGTATAGGACTGATGAGGTGTCCGTATTTGGATTGGGGAAATAAGTGATCCTGGACTCCCCATTGGCTGGGAAAAAGGAACAGGGGTAGAACCAAAAGAGTGATGAAGAGGAGAGAGAGATAGAGAAGAGTGGGGTGTCCACGAGAATGGCCAATGCCTAATCCGTGTTTTCTATATTCAGTGGTTTTACCCCAATTAGACTTTCATCAAAGTTCCGAGTTTACTTGTTAACGTTGGAGTGTAATTCGGTTGAGTTGGTAAGTCTACATAAAGTGGAGACAAACCTAGGCTAGCTCGACAGATGACGAGGAGATCTGCTAGCATAGTGTTTGCGCTTTCGGCACGCAGTCTTCAGTTAGCATGGAGACAAACACTTGGTGAAAGACCAGTTTAGCAGTTAGCGCCAAAGGCTTTTGGACACGCCTGAGGTTCCACTGATTAGCCACCAGGGAACAACGCCACCAGATATCGCCACTGGTGACCAGGAGAAAGCCAGTGGTTCTTCCGGTTACACGGGTGACGAGTGTGCCACCCTGATAGCGCCATTGGTGACCAGGAGAAAGCCAGTGGTTCCTCCGGCTAAGCAGGAGAGGAGTACCCTGACAATAGAAGTGTCCATTGTTTGCCGATATAACATTTAATTAATCAAAGGTTTGATGCCCATGGGACTGTGAGTACAGATAATTCCCCATTCCACTCAATCTACAAACAGGCCTGCAACGTTTTGTTTGGTTTCCTGTTTATGCAGCCGGATGTGCTATAGGCCCAGTGCACTGTATAACCTATATGTAATTGAAGGTGGCCACTTGTTATTGTGAATGTTTAATAAGTGATTTTTCTGGTATAATATTAGTGTTGTGGATTTGCCTATTGTGTTGGATAATGGGGTGTTGGGCCCAACAGTAATTGTGACTGTTTAACTCGTGAATTTACTGAGCAATTTTTGTGTTTATTTTAATTTTGTTGTTAAATCTAGAAGAGGGGAACTACTTCTACTGTGTCTTTGAAATGGTGCGAGGCACCACTTAGGTAAACGTTGAGATATCTCCACACAACTCCTTTGTTTAATAAATACTTTATTATCAGCTAATTGTTCTCCACTCACTGTTTAGGGCAGGGGTCAGGAACCTATGGCTCACGAGGCAATTATGGCTCTTTCGATGATGGCAAATGGCTCGCAGACAATTTTGAGCTGACATTTTCGTACACGATAATTAACAGGTAATAAACTACAAAATGTAATTCCACGCGAGGAATTACTTGTGCTTAGGAATGCCCGTAATCATTGAGATACATTTAGTTGAGGTGGGTGATTGAACCGCCAACCGGTGTGGAACTGGTTGTGGAACCCACACTCTACCTACTGAGCTATGCCGTCCAGTTAATAACTGGAAAGTAATTAGTGGAGTCGAACGTAACGATGGAAAGCTAGGCTCAACGTTATCTCTATGGGAGTTTTTTGCGTTTTTAATCGCAAATATCTAAAAAAGTATAAAGTTTACAAAAATGTACAATACATAGCACAGCTTTACGGAGGTAGACCTTTGCAATTCAGTTTGAATGAAATCGAGGTTGAGTCGTTTAGCCTCCATTAACTGCAGAAACTTGGTGTGAAGAATAATACGACGAAAAGCGTTGTCTAGATTGTGCTTTCCTATGCACAATAATAATTATACTGCGTCATTTTAAAGTAAGCCTTATAACATAAATTAGTTTTGAAAGTAAAATTCTAACTATAAAATATGATCGACTTTAATCTGCCGACACCAAAAACAAATTTTCATCGGATAAAGTGGAGCGGCACGGGTCGTTGTACGGGCAAGAAATAAACTCCTCCTTTTCGTCAGCTAGCCAGATAATGGATCTGTTTCGAACCCTTGAGACAGAAAAGATGGGGAAAAGAGCCTTTGTGGAAAGAGCAGGATCTGCGGTATGTTTAGCATGCAATGATAAAATTGCATCGATGAAACGGTCGAATGTAAAGCGGCCCTTCGATACGCACCGTGCTTCATGTGCATCCGAACGTCCAGCTGGGGACGGCAGGAAAAAGGCTTGCGAAGAGCTACAGCGGAGAACACAAACACGTAGAGCCTGGAGTCGGTGCTCAGTGTGTCTCAGGGCAGCGGTGAGCTCAGCCTGATGTCTCTTGAGCTCCACCTCCCCCAGGGTCATGCCCTACAGTTTACACAGAGCCCCCCGGCAGACACTCTGAATGAAAGCTAGATGAAAACTAACCCAAAAACTAACCCAAAAAACGTGACGTCAAAGTGCCTTTTCTGAGAGAAAGTCTAGCTTCTCGGACACTTGTAGTGTGACGTCACAGTGTGTGTAGACATGCAGATGTGTGGAGCTCGTTCGAGGCAAACTGTTGATGTTGACGTTGGTGTCCGAGAGAGAGGGCTTAGGCTTCTGGAACACTTCTCGTATTACTCTCCACAGTGTGGAGCATTTCATATCCAACATCAGTCCTTATAACGCTCCTACACAACAACGGTGTTAAAAATATCTCTCAAAGTTCTCAAAGCCATGTTTGAATTCCATGGCTTATTTACCATGGCGACATCCAATTCATAAGCTGTAGATATTTTGTATATTTTTTCATTTTGTTCAACAAACATTAATAACTTTTCAAATTAAACATGCACCAGCAGATATGAGATAGCTCATCAGTCCTGGCTCTATATGCACATAGGGGGATGCTAAGTGGGGGTTCGGACCCGCACAGCTTTGCATGCTGGGAAACCTACACTGCATTCAGAAAGTATTCAGACCCCTTCACTTTTCAGCCTTATGAAAAAAATTATTTAAATGCAATTTTCCCCTCATCAATCTACACTCAATACCCCATAACGACAAAGCGAAAACAGAATTATAGAAATTTTGGAAATGTATTAAAAAGGAAAAACTGAAACATCACATTGACATACAGTAAGTATTCGGACCCATTGCTATGACACTATGAAATTTAGCTCAGATGCCTTCCATTTGTCTTGATCATCTTTGAGATGTCTACACCTTGACACCACCTCTACCTGTGCTAAATGGAATTGACTGGACATGACATGGAAAGGCACACACCTGTCTATTTAAGGTCTCACATCTGACAATGCATGAAGGAAAGAAGGAACTGCCTGCAGAGCTCAGAGACAGGGTTGTGTTGAGGCACAGATCTGGGGAAGGCTACAAAAAATATCTGCTGCATTGAAGGTTCCCAAGAGCACAGTGGCCTCCATAATTCTTAAGTGGAAGAAGTTTGGAACAACCAGGACTCTTAGAGATGGCTGCCCAGCCAAACTGAGCAATTGGGGGAGAAGGGCCTTGATAAGAGAGGTGACCAAGAACCCGATGGTCACTCTGACTGAGCTCCAGACATCCTGTGTGGAGATGGGAGAAACTTCCAGAAGGACAACCAGCACTGCAACTCTCCACCGGTCTGGGCTTTATGGCAGAGTGGCCAGACGGAAGCCTCTCCTCAGTGAAAGACACAAGAAAGCCTGCTTGGAGTTTGCAAAAAAGCACCTCAAGGACACCGTAAGAAACAAGATTCTCTGGTCTGATGAAACCAAGATTGAACTGTTCCCCCACAATTCTAAGCGTTATGTGTGGAGGAAAACAGGTGCCGCTCATCACCTGTCCAATACCATCTCAACGGTGAAGCATGCAGTGGCGGGCCGTGCATTTCACACCTAGGCCTTCAGTGATGTCCTACTTAGTCCGACTTCAATAAATACCTCTCATGATACCATCATTTATGACACCAAGTGACCACGGCTGGAGAAATAGTATACAGAAACACACTTACGCACTACTGGGCATTGCATCACCTCAATTGTGTACAAAACGGGCTATTTTCTAGCGCATTTTAAAAATCAATAAACTAAACTCGCATCAGCAATTAAAACATATCTCTACGTGGTACTGTCAAAACTAAAAAATAAAAGGGTATTTAAAATTATCTGTCCAAAAAGTTTTAATAAGTTCACATAGAATACAGGCAAGCTTTAACAAGATTGTACACTAAATTGCAAAATCGCAGTGCACACCTGTTCGTTGAGCTGTGTATCCACTCGGGTGTCCCCAGAAGTTTTTAAAAGCACCGTAGCTTGCAAGTGTCCAGTCGTGCTTTGGTGTCTCATTGCTGCCTTAGTTAAACAATTTAAGTTCGCAAATCCAGTATAGCTCCACACACCAAGTCGATCCTTTGCAAACAAAAGGCATTCCCAGCAGAACAATTTGCAGCACCCATTTATTCTACTATTTCTTCTTCTAGTTGTTTTACGGCGGAAAGTGAGTATCCAATCACAGGACGCGTAAATGTCACGTTCAACGTGAGGCCTTCTAGAAGGCCTACTTTCAACAACTCGTCATCTGATTGGCTATCGCAACTGTCTATCAACTGTATGTACCCATTCACTTACATTGCACAGATGCCCGCAATGTTGATTCTGAAGGCCTCAGGTAGATTTCATACAGCCTGGCAACACAAGCTAGCTGAATTCTGATTGGATAAAAACTCTAACCTAAAAACAACACGAACATGAAGAGAATATTAAGAATATTTTTATATATTTAGGGAAAGTAAATTCTAAATTAAATAAACTTTTATCAAATTATGATCATGACTTATGTTAGGCCAGCAGAGAAGGCCTTGCTGGCGGCCTGACGGCCCACCCCCGGAAGCATGGTGGTGGCAACATCATGCTGTGGGGGTGCTTTTCAGCGGCAGAGACTGTGAGACTGGTCAGGGTTGAGGGAAAGCTGGACGGAGCAAAGTACAGAGATATCTTTAATGAAAACCCGGTCCAGAGCGCTCAGGACCTCAGACTGGGCCGAAAATTCACCTTCCAACAGGACAATGACCATAAGCACACAGCCAAGACAACGCAGGAGTGGCTTAGGGGCAACTCTGTGAATGTCCTTGAGTGGCCCGGCCAGAGCCCTGACTAGAGAGACCTGAAAATGGCTGTCCACCGACAGTCCCCAGCCAACCTGACAGAGTTTAAGAGGATCTACAGAGAGGACTGGCAGAAACTCCCCAAATATGGACAACTCTGGTCCAACCAGAGCCCTGACCTGAACCCAATCAAAGATCTCTGTCTACTGACACCGACCCATCCTTAAGAGGATCTGCAGAGAAGAATGGCAGAAACTCCCCAAATCCAAGTGTGCAAAGCTTGTCGCGGCATACCCAAGAAAACTTGAGGCTGCCAAAGGTGCTTCAACTAAGTACTGAATAAAGAGTCTGAATACTTATGTCAATGTGACATTTCAGTTTTTCTGAAATATCTAGCAGAAGGCTGCAACTGCAACATGTGAAAATTATGAAGGGCTCTGAATACTTTCTGACTGAACTGGACATACGAAAGACTGCCTAAGTTACTTTCCTTACGTTATAAGGACCACCCACCCAGGAGACATATGTAGGCTGCTTTGTAGACCTCCCAGCCACTGAGCTACATCCATTAGTTGTCTCTCTGCTGACCTCCGCGTCCAGAAGTGTGGACACATTGAGGACCAGCCTCAGGGCATCGCGTGGAGCCTGGAGTCGGTGCTCAGTGTGTCCCAGAGTGGTGATGAGCTCTGCCTGATGTCTCTTGAGCTCCATCCCCTCTAGAGCCATGCCCTACAGTTTACAGAGAGTCCCCAGCAGACACTCTGAATTAAGCTTTTAAAGAGCTTAAAGAGCAAGTGAACACAATTTTCTTTTGTTTTAAACATGGTAATGTGTCTCCTCAAAACACTGTTTGAACGTTCTACTCTGCTTCGAATGCAGGTGGCGTCATTCTTGTGAACTTCTCGGACACTTGTAGTACAACGCCACGGCCTGTGTGGACGTGTGGAGCTTGTTCAGGGAAAACTGCTGACGTTGATGTTCGCGTCCGAGAGAGAGTTTGGGTTCTTACTTGACACTCGTATTATGCTCCAGTGTGGAGCATTTCATATCCAACATCGCTCATTATAACACTCTCACACAATGACAGTATTAAAAATATTACACAAAGTTGCCATGTTTGAATTCCATGGCTCATTTGCACCATGTCTTGGTGACATGACTGATTCATAAGACGTCTTGGTGACATGACTAATTCATAAGTCGTAGATATTTGGGATTTTTTTTATACAAAAATTCCACAAACACTAGGGCGTTTGTGGAGCTCCTTCTGAGCAGCAGTTTATTTTGATGTGTCCGAGTGAGCGTTAGGCTTCTGGGACACTTCTCGTATAACGCTCCACAAGTGAACCCAAAAACTAACCCAAAAAGTGCCTTTTCTGAGGCTCTTCAACATCTGAGAGAAAGTCTAGCTTCTCGGACACTTGTAGTGTGACGTCACAGTGTGTGTAGACGTGCAGGTGTGTGGAGCTCGTTCGAGGCAAACTGTTGATGTTGATGTTCACGTCCGAGAGAGAGGGTTAGGCTTTTCGTATAACGCTCCACAATGTGGAGCATTTCATATCCAACATCGCTCATTATAACGCTCATACGCAACTACGGTATTAAAAATGTTTCACAAAGTTGCCGTGGGTCGTAACCATGGGGACAGCACATCCCCTCTCCTTTCTAGAACTCTCGCAACCCGAAACTAATTCCTTAAAATGTCATCTTGTTTGAATTCCATGGCTCATTTGCCAAGAGGTCGTGGCGACATCGCTGATTCATAAGCTGTGGATATATTTTCAACAATAATTAATAACATTTCAAATGAAACATGTACCAGCAGATACATGATAAATCACCAGGGAAACCTACGTAGAAACAGCCCAAGGATTTACAGAGGTTGGGAAGCGCCTCGCCTGAACTGCAACAGGATTTGTGTCTGCACAAGGCCAGATTAACCCATTACCACCCACCCAGGAGACATATGTAGGCTGCTTTGTAGACCTCCCACCCACTGAGCTACATCCATTAGTTAGATTAAATGTACTTCAGTATTAATCACCTGGTGGCCATATTGGCTAAATGGGCGGGGAAACCTTCTCGGATCTTGGATCTTCAGAGACCATGACCACTCAATGGAATCGAAAACTATAAGCAGTCTTGGACGGTAGGGCGCCCCCTGGTGGGCTGTCTGGGTAGTCCGTTACCTGGGCGAGTGGCAGCGGCCTCGGAGGCACCTGCACCTCTAGATGACCCCGCTCGGTCGAGGCGTTGGCGGCGGTGTCTGCCACCGCCGCGAGTAGCTGTTGGCTTCCAACACAGGTGTCCACGAGGTACCAGCTCAGCTGACTCTGGTGGAGCGGCATGAGGTTGGACATCCATTGGGTCTGAGTGTCGTGGAGAAGGGTCAGTTGCCCAGCAACGTCCAGACCTGGGGTGCAGATGAAGACGGTAGAGGTTTGCGGTACCACGATGCAAGCGGTAACACGTCCAGACCCATGGCCCAAGGGGTGTACACATTTTATTTTGTATTTGTATTTATTTATTATTTATATTTATTTTTGATGAAATAAGAAACATTTTTTGGTTTCAATTAGTATTGTATTTTAGACGTGACTGGAAGTATATTGGACCAAAATAGGCAAATTCAGGGATTGTCTTTGCTCTGTAAAGGTATAATGTAGCGGTCTGGTGCCCCCCTATCTGTGCTGGGCCACCGCTATCAAACTGTGATGCCCAAACTGCCCTGCCAAATAACGATCCAAATCTCAATAAACAACCGTTGCAATGGAGACTATTCCTCTTACCGGTGAGTCGCGGAAATACGTGTTTGACCATCGTTGCTGCTCGGATCACGTCCTTCCACGGGAAGCCGCGCGTCCACGCGAACAGCGCGACGTCGTACACGAAGTGCTGGTGGAAGTGTCGCTGGATGGAGGGCCGCCGCGCGTCGCCGAACTCGGGCCAGGTGAAGTGACCCGCGAGCCGCGTCACGGCCTCGTGCCTCTGACGGAGAGGACAACAGACCGTTAAAACAACTGTACAAATAACTATAACGTTTTTATATCTACGGGTTGACCTCACACTAAATGAGAAGTTACTGCTTCGGTTTTTACTGATTTATTGTATCACTCGTTGGGTTCTTTGGAGCAAAACTTGTATTATATTCCCTGTGTGACTCAAGTAAGCCACGACGGGACTAGTTTGGCCCACCTGAAGTTTCGATATCTTCTTTATTTCGGTCTCGGTCAAGGTGGCCATCCCAGCACAGTTTGGTGTCACGGTTTGAGGAAAGTTCAGTTGCCATGGGAAACGGACTCGGAGCCCGTCGGCTCGGTGACGTCAATGCGTCAGCTGACGCAGGCAGGCGGAGGGAGTGATGGTATTCACGGCGTCATGCAGGTATCCATTTATTTATTTGTTCTAAATTCACGTGATTTAGTGTTTCTTATTAAGCAGTTGAGAATGTGAAAACATGCGAGCACAAAACATGTCAACAACATAGCTTAATGATGGCAATATATATACTATATATACTTTTATGATATCGTGGACCACCAATGACTCAAAATAGAGATATAACTAATTATTAAATATAAGCTACAACGCAAATAAAGTAGGTAAGCTAAACGTTCATTGTGGCTCGCAGGTGATTGCTATATTGTACTCTGAATTACATTTTACAAAACGTCACAGCCAAATTGAATAGCCTACAAAATATCACATCCGTGCATACTGTAGCCTATCTTCAAACTATGTCTAAAATTCCTGTAAATACCGTGAATGGTGCGCTATGTCGGTTAAATAATAGCCAACGAAGAGCGGAGATATTATTAAATGACAGTCCGAGTGTGTAGCCTACATGTGTGATATCGGTACTTCGCTAATTACAAGACACACAGTGATTAGGGCATGTTGTGTAAGCCTCTTTAAATCCACTCCTACTGGTCCTTCTATCCTCTCATCCGCGCGCTTTTTGGGCGATCATCGTTTAGTGAAGACGCGCATGCAACACGTGCCGTGTGTTTGCTTTTCCCGTCACTCGATTTTGAATTGACATCAAAGCGGGCGATGACGTCAGGATCACGTTGGCGTGTTTTTTTTACTTAATAAGCAAGTGGGGACGGCTGGCGTTGATACGGAGCGCCACGACGTGCTGTTCGTGTAACATGCAGACCAATATCTGCAGTTGTCTCCGATAACAGTGAGTGTACTTCGGAGATAGTTTTGGAGGTGCATTGTTAATCTAGCACGATGAGCAATTTGAATTTAACGACTGTATTTTAGAGGGATGCGTTCATGAAGGTAAAATTGCACGTCTTACTTTCAAGTTGTCGTTGCTGCTAAAGATTGCACAATGCACCTGCTGTGTATATCTATTAGTGTCCCTGCTGTTTGCTCTTGTCTATGAGTCTGCCCGGTTATACCTAGTGTCCATATCTGCATTATTATTTTGCTCGCATTATCAAAAGTGTGTACATACAGACACTTGCAAACAAACGCCTTTCTACATCTTTACACCTACATCTACAAATTCTGACTGTGATGGCTGATTTGAGATTGTTTCGGGTGAACAATTGCAGTGAATGCATTGTTGTGTCAACCAATTCATCCTTCGAACTTATGATTGAATAATTAAACTTTATCAAAGTCCAGTAGCTCCATGAAGCCTGAAACAGTGACTTTGTCTGGCCTCAGAGCACTTTAATGTTTTTGTTTTTGTTTATATTCTCACAACTTACATTTACATTTAGAGCATTTAGCAGATGCTTTTGTCCAAAGCGACTTACAATTTGCAGGGGGCAGCTACAGCGGCTGGGGAGCAATTTGGGGTTCATTGTCTTCCTCAAAGACCCTTTGACATGTGGAGGTGGGGATCGCACTGCCAACCCTCCGGTTAGTTGACGACCCACTCTATCCACTGAGCTACAGCCGCCCCTAAGTTATATTCTAGGTTGTGAATTATTCAGCTTTATTGTAACTGTTGAGGTTGTGAGAGCTAGGATTTAAAACAGAACATTGTTGCTCCATTGCACATTTCCCTCCAGGGAACCACCTCCTGGTTTGGCTGACTAGTTCCTGTCAAATCAGAAGGTTTCCCCAGAAGGTATGTATTGTGGTGTAAAGTCTCTGTCTCTCTGTCTGTCTGTCTCTCTCTTTCTGTCTCTCTGTCTCTCTCTCTCTCTCTCTCTCTCTCTCTCTCTCTCTCTGGCTCTATTTACCTCGCTATATTTACAAGTGAAGTAAAAGTAGTTTTTTGGAGTGTAATACACCACTAGTATTTCTCTCTATCGGAGCTTGCATGTTGCTTTACACTCAGCAATGCTTGTGACCGATGAGTTTGGAGGCGCGCAGAGGCAGGAGCATAGTGTCAGTTAGCCAGCCGCCAGTTGACCAGGTGTCAGTTAGCTCTTTCTCTGTCACAACAATGTCCATGAGACATGTTCTGCGTTTGGCTACAATGTGCTCTGCCTCCAGCATGAGATATGTTGTTTGTGTGGAAAGTAATGAGGGAGTAACAGAGTGGTGGTTTGGAGACACAGCTGGGACTTAAACTATAATTCTGTTGATCGGAGACCCCACGACTGGAACACATATTGTCTCTAATTATAGTCCAGTTCTGCTGAGTGTGTGCCTGTGTGGGCTCAACGTTTGCCATGCTGCTCGTAATCTGTAATTCTCTAATCAGGGTGTGTGTGTGTGTGTGTGTGTCCCAACTTTAGAAGATGACGTTTGCGCATGGGACAATACTGCCACTGTCGCTTGGTGCTTGAGGGTATTGTCCCTGTTTCCCCGGCAACCAGTTGTTATGATCCACACACACCGTAGTAAATACCCACCA
>OMKI01028999.1:9871-29278 GCA_900302315.1 Phycis blennoides
CCATCGATGCAATTAAAATGGAATTAACGCGGCATACGCAATGCTCTCCCTCTAGGACGAAAGTCCGTGGCAGACCGAGAGCCCGCGGTTTCCTCATAAATACCGCAGTTGACACACGCGACGGTGAACCCTCCCACCTGGAGTCTGTGTTTTCAGAGCGGAGATGAAACGCCGTGAATGGATTCCCAGAGGCTGCCGGTGGAGACACGGGGCCAGCGGAAGCCAGGGAAAAAAAAAAGGGTGGCTACAAAGCACCGTGCTGACAGTCACTTTTTGAATAGCTCCCAACAGGGGGCCCATTTAAAACAGCCTTTTTTTGTACATGACCTAATTACGCCCCCCCCCCCCCCCCCCTTGCCTGTGACTGCTGAGCTTGGTCAGCAAGAAGCGTCCACCGCTGCCTGGCAAAGCGGGGGCCCCGTGTGACAGATAGCATCTCAGCGCGGCCCGGTCTCTCTCCGTCTGATGCCGTTTCCTCGTTCGCCGTTACCTCTAGATTTGTTCCGATGACCTTATCTGCATTTCCATTAGCCTCGGGCCATCGTTGCTAATTGGATGCGCCGCGGAGTCCTCTTGGGGGCCCGAATCAGCCACCGCAAAAGTTTCTCACTGTCTGTGGGATGCGTTCGCTGGCTCTCGCCCAACCACCGTGCTGGTTTCACTGCGGAGGATTACCAGGAGGAAGGGTTCGGGGGGCTGGCCAGGGGCCGGGGGGTATCAGCCCCCATCGGTTTTAGTTTTCACCCTTTACTGGGTGTGTGACAGTGATTTGGCCCTCTGGCTAGACATCATTGTTTCACTTAATTAGAAAAGGAGAGAGGAAGTTCAAGCCAGGTGGTTATTAACATGGAGGACGGCCAAACAGATGACAGGCGGCGTTATTTATCTCACAGAGCGAGAACAATGCAAAACAAGTGTCAGAAATTGGATGAGTTTACTGCAATTATTAACAGCAGGAAAAAAAATAGACGTAGACTTTGTGCCAGATGAGAGGATAATAGCCACTCAAAATATATTATGCAATAATAATCATGTTTAGTCTTACGTGAAATCACTATACGTCACAAAAGGCTTATTGATTAAAAATATTCAAGCTGATAGTCACTACATTTTAGTCTGAAGATATCAGACTACAACTAAAGCTTTCCCTTTGTCTCTGATGTTGAAACCCCAAAGGCATATTTTCATCATCATTGATTTAGCCTAAAACCGGGTGTCACAATAAGTGTATATCGGTATTCCATGACAACACAATTCGACTCCAAGACAATAAAATATAATATTGAATAAGTGCCCACTCCTTATGCTAATAACCCATTAGTAGTTTACTAAGATGTTTTTGTGGGGAAAGCCATATTAGGTACTTGCTTATTATCGAATGAAGTTTTTTGAAAGATGTTTGAACATTTAAAATTCAGTGAGTGGATCTCTCTAGCTTTCCCTGAAAGCTGGAGAGAGCTGGCCTTCTGGCTGCCCCCGATACAGTAGAATATGGGAGACATTTACACATGGCGGGGATGGGGATTTGAAGCCACATCACTCAGACAAGCTACAAGGGGAAGACTCAGAGATGCAAGCCAATGATAAGGACACCGCAATAAGCTATGCTCAAAGTCTATTCCATCGCAAATATCAGATTGATATTTTAAACCGTGCTGCATTGGAATCACCAGATATATTCTGATTTGGGTGCTACACAGAATTTGATTGAATATACACAAACAACGTTTTTTTTGTGGTGAATAGATCATGCAAAGCTTTGGTACGTGTTGAGTTGGCCCTTTGTTTACTCTGATGTAACGTTTTTTGTTTGTGAAACCATGAAGATTATTGTTATAGAATCCTCCACTAGATGGCGCAGTGTCGTCTCAGCAACCAGCGACAGGGGTGCAATGGAGGCTCAGGACCAGGATGGCTTGATTTAACATTTACGTTCGGCTTTCCAACACTTTCTGCTTCAGCATAAACCCCGAATACACTACATGAGACCTTATACTCGATGACAGTCCCTTCAGCCTTGCACTATAAAAGACGGGGCCGATTCTATGGCTAAAAAAGCATGATATGATAAAAACCTAAAAACCTTTAGACATTTGGCAACGTTTTTTATTGCTTTATTCCCACAGCACTCTTTTTGGGGGGTTGGGGCGCTATAGGCATGTGATTGATATTCATAAATGGGACTGTGCGTGATGGTTACAATCTAGGTTACATGCGGGTCCATGGGGGAAGGACTGTGTGAATAACTACTAAAATGACTCTCCCAGTTGTATGAATCGATCCAATATATCCAATAATCACTGTATCTGAGGACATCCCGCGTGCCTGAGGAAGGCACTCGGGACTCTGCTCTCTGCTCTCTGAGATGGGGGGAGGGCTCTTTCACAGATAAAACTGTAATAGAAAGTAAACCAATGTTTTTCTCATGAGACTGTACACAGTACATATGTGTGCGTACATATGGTCACAAACCCGTTCCCCTGGTACGACCCTCCGGTGTTCATGGAGAATGGAGCACTCTCAAAAAGAGACAATTTATTGCACACTCCTCAACGTGCTTGATAACTTAATTACAGGCATTGAGCGTTGATTTCCTTTAGAGTTATAATTGATGTTTGGGAATATTACAGGTTCAATTTCAGTCAGACATTCCAGTTTTCTGTCAGAACACAATAATGTCTATAATCAGCTCTTCATCATCTCAACAAATTACAAATCAAATCAAAAGAAAATGAAACACCCACACCACTGAATCTGAATAAAGTTAGAAACGTGATAAAAAAAACAACGCTCAGCCGTTAACTATCCCATCGCAGATAACACAAATTCTGATTCAGATTCTTCTTTTCCTTAAAAAAAAAAACAAAAACAAAAAAAAGAATGCCCTTGTTCATGTCCCAGACAATCCTGGATCCCTCTCACAAAGCGTCGGCAGCAGGTGGAGGAGGCGTGCTCTCACCAACACGAGGGGGTACGCTCCTGCACGGGTCTGATAAAATGTACACATTTCAAACAGCAGGGGGGGGGGGGCTGCGGCGCATTGCTTTACAAACCGTTCTGTGGGAGTCGAACGCTGCCTCTTTACGTGCACACCACCATGAGCAGAGCTGCCAGACACTTTCTCCTCACTTTCTCCCACGGACTTCAAAGCAGCCCTACATTCTCCCTGTCAAAAAGCTTCTGCCAGCTTGCGGTGCCTTCCTCGGGAAACCTGGGAGCTGGCTGTGGTTCTGTGGAAGGCAGGTGTGTGTGTGTGCGCGCGCGCGGAGGACCAGTCTTTTCCCATTTAGTCTCAACGGGGCAGGCCTTTTCTCCACCTGTCGACGGTGCGGCACATCTGCTGAATCTGTTGCGGTTGACTCACCTGTCCGAGGGGGGGCCGCGCGCGCAAGTCCAGCGTTGACACTTTTTGGTTAATTATTAAAGGCCTCGTGAACTCCGTCTTGATACGGTTTGGAAAGCTACTTGAAAAAAAATACATCTGGGTGACATTCTAGGGGAAATACCAATTTGCATTGTAAGACTTTTGGCAATTAAAACATTGAAATTCCGCAGAGCTGCTTGGGTGTTGACAATATCGCCTCAAGCTTGGCATGCACATTTTTTTTTTGCCACATCACAATGTACATTTTCTGTGTCAATAATCCAAATGAAGTGTACTTTTCAGCTTTTCAACTTTTCACTTTCTGTCAACCTGGGATGGCCTGAATCCCCGTCTCAGTGTTTGCCGTGGAGCCACGGGGGTGTGGGTGAGCTTGGTCTGCAGGTGTTGGTGCAGAGTCCTGCTGGCTCTATCTCAAGTCATTATGAGATAATTAAACATTTTTCTTCATCGCCATTCGATTACATTAATTTTGCTACTATTCCATCCATCAATACAGAAGGGATAAAAACCCCCTGAACACACAAATGTGGCTGGTGAAAATGAGCTGTTAGACAGATACTGAATAGTGGAAACAACACACCAAACATCAATCCACTGGAGATGAATTGCTTCCAACCATTGCATCTGGCCTGTTGGAACCGCAAATTGTGTTGCTTCCTGCGAACACGTTCCATGCACGGTGAATTAATAACTGGTTTGGTTGATAGCATGGTTTAAAGATCAGCCCAATAAGAGTTCTCAGCCCACTCCCTCTTGCGCTAAGGACCTTTCCCCTCATTCATCCCAAGTATAACTCGGCCAAACACATCCATAATAACATATGACATGAGCAAACGCGATGCGGGATTCAAGTGTTGTTATTTTTGGATGCCTTTGGGATGGATTCCTGAACGGGCCTGTCGCTGAGCATTTTGAAAAGTCCTACGCTTATTTCTCTACTCAATTAGACTATACGTAGTGGTATAGTATGTTCAGGTATAATAGTATGCTATAAAGGCTTGTGCACTCGTGTTTTTATTGAATCGTGAATTAATTTTATCGTGTGTGTGTGTGTCTGTGTGTGTGTGTGTGTGTGTGTGTGTGTGTGTGCACGTGCGTGCATGGCTGTGTGTGTGTGCATACGTGTGTGTGTTGGCGGGGTGGTGGGCTGGGCTGTCCCAGAGCTTCATTTCAACAGCCCAGGTGTCTTTATTTTATATATATATATATTTTTAAGTAGGCTACTGGTGCATGTGTGTGCATGTGCGTGTGCACGTGTGCGTGCGTGCGCGTGAGTGCGTATGCGTGTGTGCATGCGCATGGGCGTACGGGCGTGCTCATCCGTCTCTGTGCAGAGGCCCGCCACTGTTACAGCACCCACTAAATATTTACCTCGCGCCGTTTAAATATAGATGCTTGTAAAGCGTCTCCCCTCCAGGACCGTCGCAACCTTTCGCCGGTGGGGAAGCGGCGAGGAAGACATCGGGCCGCCTCCCGTCACCCTGGCTGGGGCTCCTTCACACAAAGCAACGCTCCCGCAAGGACACTCCGATTCCTCTCCTAAAAGGAAGCCGGCGCAGTTTTTATTAAAGCCCATTTTCGTCCCACTGAAGGTTGTTGGGGTGTTTTTTTTTTTTATCTTACGATGTGGAAATTGCCGTAGTATAAAGGCGGTGATATATCCGTCATGAATGGTGTGCTTATTGGGGTGGACGTGGAACAATAAAGGGGAATAAATGAGGAGACAGCCCACAGTAGAACTAATGTATAATACAACTTAAGTCGTCACAGGGTCTCTCAAAGGAAGACGTTTAGGGTGGTGGTGGTGGTGGGGAGACTGGGCGAGAGAGGCAACGTGATAATCAGCCATGATTCAGTGCAATGTTTAGAATTCAATGGCCACTAAGCAATGTTTTTCTGGCACTTTTTACCCTGACATGACACATTGTTCCAGTCACTGTTGAATAAGTAGGATAATGAGCTTACTAGTTTTTTTGGATAGTATATAATATTAGGATTTAGTTTTCATACATTTTGTGGGAAATATATTGTGGATGACCATATTTGACCATATTTGAGTGGTATTAAGCCGACATCATCATGAATTGGGCCGAATTGAAGTTCTGTTGAACAAGCCAGGATAGCCATGTTGTTGAAATATGGGGTGTGATTGCAGTGCTAAGCCCACTGCATAGAGTAAAAGCCTATTCAAACAAAATGGGAACACAATTGCAATAGCTAAGATCACCACACAATGATTTAAAAACACATTTGTTCTACAGGCCTACCACAACAGTACAAACAAACAACACTCATACGATTCTGTGTGATTACACACAACGTAATTGGGAAGCTAGCAATCTCTGCCCTCTGCAACGCACTGCATGCATCACTCACTGCATTCTGAATTCTTGTCATTCTCTCAAGGTGGTGTCACCTCGGGCCATTCAGTGACGGAACCACTCTCTCGTTGCAACAATGCGAGGAAACAAACCTCCAACAGACACATTAATCCTATTTTTGAACCGCCTGAAAGATCTTATGCTGTCGCAACATTCCTGTCAATCAAATCCAGGCCAGGCCCCACTCCAGACCAATTTGGATATTATGGCCACGTGTTTGAGTTTATCTCTATAGCTAGCCACTCTAATCTGGCAAGTTGTCATGCTGTGTTTTCCTGTCGTCCTTGACCTTTTCTCATCCACTGTTTGTCTGCAGATGAGATATTAATATTTATGGGTGTATTAACACACAATCCATGCACTCCATTCACTATCCCTTCATTTAAATTTTCGATACAGCACAGCGCCGACACAATATACAATAACGGGTTTACAACCTGCCAGCCCTCATTGACACCGCCGTCACGTGCAAAGAACTCACCACAGTTCATGACCCCTAGCCACCCACCTTACCCATGGCTCACCATCTCCCCCCATCGGGCCACACGCACCTCTGGGCTGAAAGAGCCGCGCGCCCCCGGCCAGAACCGCCCCTCCGCAGCCCAATACCGCAGATCTTGTTGTAATTCATCATGTCGTGTTGTTTGTTTCTCTGTCATCTCATGTGTTGCATGATGAATAATTGCGGCAACACAGTTCCCCCTGTGAGGACAATAAGGAAGGAATTTTAATAGTAAGCTATTGAAGGATTGAAAGCTTTATGAAGATAAATGAATCGCTTAGCACCTTTTGAAGCACAGAGGTTTCCCTAAAATACAGAGTAGCTCTGCCCGGACCGAGGAGCTATCCATGGTGCTGATCCGTGACCTCTACCCTGCTAACTCTGTCCGGGGAGCCTGGTGGTGTCGAATGTTTAGGGGCATCGGCTGCCTGTTCTATAGCCCTGGCGCAGCCCTACAGCACATGTGGCAGATGAACACACACGGACAGATGGAGATGGAGATCTGAAAACGAACACAGGAGGAGATCAAACCTTAGGCAAAGAGGAGCATGTATGTACAACTCTGGAGCGGCGAAGCCCCGAATGTTGACATAGTTAAAGGAAGACCGAACGCAGGGCCTGTCCCCGCACACCATCAGGGAAACAAGCCTGCTTTTGTCGCTCTACTTGGAGACACTTATTTTATCCAGAGGCGTGGCTATTCAGTATGTCTTTGGGGATCTAACCTGAACCAGGATCAATCCATATCGCTACAATGTAAACCCCTTACACCACTTTTCATCATGTTTTAGGATTTGGATTTCCTTTAAATTGGAAGCAAATGGAGAACAATAAATTGCGCTTGTCAGACCGATGACAAGGATAGAAGAATAGGATGAGACAAACATTATGTTATTAGAAGATCCAGAGGACCTAAAGGAGGCAGAGAGGGGGTCTACATTAAAGGTGAGTCATTTAGCCCATCATTTCCAGAAATAAACTAGATTTGTGAAATGACTACGCCATGAGCGCTTTCTCCTCTTTGACATTGCTCACCTTGCAGAAACAAGAGCCATCGCAGCCTTTATAATTCAAGTCAAGGACTGCACAAGGCCTTGCAGAGACAAGAGACCGCTGCAAGCAAAGAGGCGCTCGGCACAAAGAACAGAACACCATCAGAGGTGGGAATGAAAGAGGCCTACAGGATTAATAGGGAAGTAGATTACAGGTACTGCACCGCTGACTTGAAGGATATATACACTCCAGACATGACACTCGAGAGACCTCTCCAATGGTGGGAAACAGAGATGGAACCCCCTGGGTACAGGAAAAGTCTGTCCCAGTATTTAAGTCAAGCACTCACATTATCAAAGGACCACCACCCTGACAGACAACTGCCCACCACGTCCAGAAAACGTCAGTGCAAGTGTTTATCAGACCACATTGTCTTTGTCTTTCTTCCCATTGGCTTAGAACATTGGCACTTTCTTAATTGTTCCCCTTAAAGAGGAAAGTTCATGGGATTTAGTGCAATCTAGTGGTGAGGTTGCAGATTGCAACCAATTAAATAACCTACCCCTCCTCACCTCTTCTCACCCCTCCCTTTCAGCGACATACGCAGTAGGTACAAAAAGTATGAAATCATTACGACAACATCCAGTGGCAATGTGATGAGCTTACATGCAAGTTGGCAATTTTGGTTGTCAACTGTTACGCATATTGTGGTGCCGTTTAAGAAACATGGCGGCTCAACATGGCTGTCACCAAGGAGGAGGCCCCGCTCGCTACGGAGATATTAAGGGCTCAATCTAAGGTAACGAAAACAGAATTATTATTATTTTCATGGGAGTAAACACTTTTAACACACACTTATTCGTATTATTTTCGATTTGTGCCGAGTGCATTTACGAATCGGGGAGTAAATATTTTTTTTTTGTATACAGAGCATATATTCATCAAATAACTACGACGTTTAGTCAACGTCCTTGATCCCACAAAATATTCTACGATGCATACTACTTAGCATTCATATGATCATACCACCTAGCAGCCTAATGATGCCGTCTACATCTGAACGACGTGCACTCCTTTGAGAACAACATGGACGAGAGGGAAGAGGAATCGTATCGGAGGGTTCCACTCAAATTATTAGAGGTGAAGGAGATGGGAGAGTGGGCAGCCCCCTCGAGCCCCCCGCCCCTCCACACACGGGTGAGAAAGATCACCCAAGTGGGGGATAGAAGTTGGTTTAATCCCGTTTGAATACCACGTGTGTTGCTGGTAGAGCGCAACATGCGGTCGGGTCGGCAGTCTTTTCAAAGCAGAATAAAAAAACTGAATACACCATAAAAACGTTTGATTTTAAGGAAAAACACCTGCTTGGAAAAGTAAACATTTTTTTCAAGCGGATAAGCCTCACTATGGCTGCGGCCACTATATGTGATCAGGCAACTGTATATTTCAGAAGCCTATAGTGGGTTTACTCCAATCTGCCGTGTTAACCGCAGCAACAGCAGAACTCAGTTGCTTGTCTGTCTGCACCCAATCGATTTTTTATTTTATTTTGAGAAGCTGATTCTCCTGCTCTTTCCTGAGATCTATACCCCGAGATACTTGATGTTCAAAATGCCTTTTAAACAGCTCTCAACCTTCCCTGACCTATTTGTTGTGTTCTTTGTATACAGCTGTAACAGTTACCGTCTTTTTGCTGCTGTCCAACACCTATCTTAAAGAGAATAATCAATTCCACTGGTTTCTTGATATATTTGCCCTCTTTGGACAGTAAGGTTGAGCCATGCTGCCTTTCATTTGAATAGTTATATAGAATAAGAACCCAATTGCTGCTGTAAAATAAAAGACTATTACGGTATTTCTAATATGATTAGCACATGAAGAATGGACAGGATTTCGGCAAATCATGTAGAAAGATTGCTTGCTTGTGTGTTAAAAAGGGATAGATTCTCCGAGGTGGCCAGCGACTGTGTGGGCGATGGCAGCATTCCTAACTGATGTCTCCGTACATCCATCATGCATTATTCATGTGGGCCAGTTGGGGGGACGCTTCCAAAACAAGCCTTACCTGAGACTTATCTCCCTCACTGGCCTCCATGTCCCTGTCAGGCTCACTTAGGATGCACAGCTGAGGGAGAGAGAGAGAATAGCTTAGAAAAAAAAAATTGTTCCTTGTTCCTATAAATATTTACTTGCGCTTTGAACATTTTGGACAAACGGGCAGAACCCGTTTATGTTCATTTACCATGCTAATGAGGTTAGCCAAAAAACGTCCCATTGATTCGCCCTGCTGCTGATGGATAAATCCGTTAAAGGCCCACGCGCCTCCCGGCGCCGTTTTGGGCGCTAAGTGGCGCGACCGCGCGGTTGTTTCGTCGCTGCCCTTTTTTACCCCCGTTTCTGTTTAGTCAACGTTAGTCTTTTGTCCAAAATTGATGACCTTTGCGGAGGGCCCACGTTGGTCCTGTATCTGAACAGCGAGGGAGACGGATACCTTTGACCTTCCGCCGCTGATGAAATGCCATTTCTACAGGCGGGCTGAAGCCCCCCTTCCTACTGTCAAAGGACTTCACTTCCCACCTCTCGCCGTATCCTGGGAGAGCCGGACAGATAGACGCCTCTATGCTGAGCGGCCGTGGCGTTGACAGTGGCGTCGGCGTCCTGGGCTCGTGGTCCGTTTGCCGCTCCCGGTAATATGGCTTTTCATCACCCGCCATTTTTTTTTTGGCCTCCGCTTCTTCGCCGCTGCCACTCGGCCGCGCAGTGGATCAGATTAAACGGCGCCCTGCCTGGGAAGCAGATGGCAGAATTTTACTGGGGGTTTTTTTGTTCTTAATACTTCATTTCTTTTTCACTCCAATTACGTCTCTCTCTAGTTATGGGCCCGTTTTACAGTCATATGTCAGTGAGGTCATCGGTTTGCACTGTGCTCGGGGAAAATTGTCACTCGTGGCCAAAACACTTTTTACGAGTATTCAAAGGGGGTCTTAATGGGTACGGTGATTAGGCTAATTCTATATTCTAACAATGACTGATTAGCTGTACCTGCACACACCTGTGTCACTTCCAATTTGCTTCCAATTTCCCACTACAGACGGAAGGCGGAACACAAAGAACAGATTTTCCAGTTGACGGCAAGGAATGTTCAAATCACTCCAGGTGTGTTTATTACGCAGCCGGAATGCACATGAAACGGCTGCACGAAGGTGCATTTACCGAGGTGTCAAAAATTAATTAGAATGAATCACCGCGCCTCTCGTGCGATTGCGTAATCCGCTTATTCAGCCTCGCCAAGTGCTTTATTCCGCTCACGCAAACACGCGTTACCACAGGTAATCACAGTCGGGCCACCGGGTCATTACTTTGGATGACAGAGGCGGGCGGTGGCCCCGCTGGGTCCCTTGCAGCGCGCGGTCGGGGGACGCCGAGGGATGACAAAGCCGGCCTGATCCGGGGCCGGCTCCACGCCAAATGTGAGTCTCGAGTCATCTCCTGGACGCAGGGCGAGAGAGAGGCCGGACAAACGGCTGAACTCGAGTCAAACCCGGGAACCGCTCGTCGGAGGGCCGGTCGAGGGCCTCTCTCTCTCTCTCTCGGGTCGCTCGGCAACGGTGGCGCCCTGATCAATAGCGAGTGTCGGCAGTGACAAAGTTTTGTGTGTGTGCCATTATAACTAATAATGCGCATTGGACTGTGTGCCACCTCTGGGGCTGTTGATGCAGGCTGGAGCCTCCTCGGGCCTCAACATAATGAGTGCTCAGCGAGAGCTGGATGGAGTGAGAATACACGCCGAATGCTGCCATTGATCAGCAGTGGCTGCCCGGCGATCTCGCCATGCATTACCCATGGTTTGGAATTATGGGCTGGATATTCATGGGATCTCTGGCACGAATGCATGTGGTCTAGTTTGGAAATGGCGTCGGAAGTCATTTAAAGACATACAGTATAATGGAAATATTTTTGCACAGGACATGGGTTTCTCATTAAAGTCTATCTTTAGCCATACTTCCATTGAGATCAAAACTGTGGGATTTTAGATTTGAGGAATAGCCTACATCTTTGGATACATGAATTTGTATAAAAAGCTAGTAACTTGCAATTTTGTGTAGGCCTACAATGACCTAAGGAAATACCAGGGTACATGATATCTATGCTAGCAAGGCATTCAAGGTAATTGCTGTTGCTAGCATAAGCAGTTTTTGAGGGTTCCTTGAGCAAGACATGCCCTTACCCCTGACTGCTGCAGATGAACCTATTTGGATAAAGTGGCCTTGTGTGGCTGAAGCTAATGTCACTGCGTCAATGTGTGTGCGACTGGGAGGATCTTTGGTATTAACTTTAAAGCCCTGTGAGTGGGTGTCATATCTAGAAAAGCACCATAAAAGTATATTCATTTTATAGGCTAATAACATCCGTACTCTGGGACTAGACATCATAACGTGCCCCTCTCCAAAGAAAATGATGTCCATAAAGACATTTTAATCCTTTTAAATGGTGGACTGTTTTATCAGAAACACTGGAAGGGGTGCCAACATTGTAACATTTTCATCGTTTCCCTCTGTCCCTCAGGGTACCGTTCACATTCCTCTTCGTCAGGTTTTCACCCCACCACCCGTTTGATTGTGGCTCTCCCACGACTGACTCGGCTTCTCGTGCTATTCAAGCAGACTTTCGGCCATTCAGAGACGCACACAGAAAAGCAGAGAGGTATTTCAGCTGCAGCACAGGCCATTATCGAGATATAGATGTTTAGATTCATTTTCATTGTAGATGGATCAATAAAAATTATGCTGAAACTCAACATTTGAAATGGTCACAAATAGCCTTTTGTGACTTGGGTAGCATGGCAATGAAAGTACACAATTTACACTATATACTACAGGGCTGTAGTGCTCGAGTCCGGTCTTGGACTCGAGTCTGGACTCGAGACGTTTTTTCTATGGTCTTGGACTTGTCTTGGACTCGCTGGTATTTGGACTTGGACTTGTCTCGGCCTCTGCCACTGGTCTTGCCAAACATGGCTTTTGGTCTCGACTGAGTCTAGGTGTCTTTATTATGTTTAGAACCCTGGCCACTTGATAACCAATCACACAATAGTTTATCTTCGCGTGCCCTGCTAACTGTAACGTTATTGTCATTCATTTTCATTGATTCACAGACACTGACAAACGAAGATGTCCGCCAATTCTGCCATAATAAAATATGGTGGAAGATAAAGGTAATGTGTTCTTGGACATATGAAATATATAATATAGAATATACAGTATATATATATATATATATATATTTCATGCATACAACTTTTTTTCTGTCCTGGACTCGGTCTTGACTCGGACTCGAATATTTTTGGACTCGGTCTTGGCTCGGTCTCGACCAGTCCTGGTCTTGGACTTGTCTTTGACTCGACAATGGTGGTCCTGACTACAGCCCTGCTACATACTAGCATACTGGTTCAGTTCAGCCATATGCTTCTGCCTTGTCGCAATCAAAGCTCAATTTAATTTGGCCAATTTTTAGCTCCATTGTTCATTTTGTTCTGAGGATCAATCGGCCAAGAGTATGGCACATATTTTCAACAAGTGTTAAAAAAAAGGTTTAAAAAACATTGAAGGTAAGCCAGAACCATTGTCCATTTTCCACAATGCTGCAGTTTCAGTCAATGATCTTGTTTTGCATGGCATTTCCTGTGTGTCTAAAGTACAACATATTCATAATAACATTGATTTCCTTTTATTATTCCTTTTATTTCCTTTTATTATTCCTTTTACTTCCTTTTATTACCCAAGGCTTTTTTCTTGCAAAAAAAAAAAGCCAGGCAAATGGCTAGAGTGAGCAGTTGAAACGAGATGCTTGGCCTAAATTCAAGAAACTGTCTGAAAGGTTAAAACCGTGCCCTATCAAAGGAAGTGTTGGTATTGTCCATTGATTTAAACCGAAGACAATGTTTTGCGATGACAAAGCGTTGATCGTCCCACTCCTTTCTGATTAGGCCGAAAGAAGTGAGAGGTTTGATTTTCCTTTTATTAAATCCGCATCTGTCACCGTCCACTACCTTCACCGTGGATTTCATTAAAATTGGATTAATTACATGCAGTCCAAAAAAGCCGCGGTTGCAGCCGGGACCACCTCATCTGTGGGGTATAATGTGTGGCAATTACACTACTCCATTACAATTCCAGTGACATTGGTATGAATAATGAAAGGCCGGACGCACTGAGTGCTGCCACAGCTGGAGAGTTCATTGATTGTTGAGCACAGTTGACCTATGTCAAGCGCCATCTGTTCCCTGTCGCTGAGATGTACGACGCCTTGCTGCAGACTGCTGATCCAACCCACTTCATGAGAAAAGCAACCAGGATGGGATTTTGTGAGACAGAGCAAACAATGTATTTTTTTAGCGGGGGGGCATTCATGAGCTTACTGGGTTGTGGTACGTCCGAGGTTGAGATAAGCGGTGTGCTAAGGATGTACATTTTTCCAAAATGCACACAAAGGAAACTACCCGGGTGAGGGTGTAGCTGTCGGAAGTGATGCAGCATTATGTACAGCGCGAACTAAACCATTTGTCTGCAACAATGAAATGGTTTCACTTTCTATTACACTTTCTATTTCACTCCTGGAAGTAGGGCAGATCTATCTACGCGAGTGTCACTGACACAGTCAGACACTCCATTTCCACAGTTCACATATAGTGTGGATTTAATTTATACTGTCACCAAGTACCAGCAAAACATATTTTCTATTGCATACTACTGCTTATTTGTCTATGCAGGCATAGTATGTTTGCTACAAATGCGAGGGTGGAGTGATTACCTTTTCATTATTTTGCATTGGTCAATTTAAGATTTTGAAATGGACTTTCATGCAAATGTCTGCACGCTCTTGCAGCTTTTATTATTGACTAGTTTATGGTACCGGGCTTCACATCTCAATGGCGGGGTGAAAAAAAAAAAAAGATCACCTTAATAAATCACATCTGGTTGGTTCCAAGCAGCGTGTTGGCGTACGCGCTGCAGCCTCAGCAAATAATCTATATTTACTACCGACTGTTTCCACAGGAAATTGCCTTGGTAGGGTGAGCAGTGCCGGGGAAGTCCCTCCTTAAATCTCCGATGAAGTGACAGTTGAGGAAAGAAATGGTGTCTCTGACGTGGCGGGGGCGCATCGCGCTGGTGATTCCACCGCCGGCCGTGCCGGCGAGATCACCGCACTTCAAAGCTGCAGAAAATGCTGTTTCCATGGTCATCTGTAAAAATCAGAGGGTGAATAATTGTCAGTGGGGGGAACGGGGAAGCGTTGGATGCTCTGTGTAATACCTCCATCTGTCATGGCGCGATGGGAGAGAGGCGAGGGGAGAAAGAGAGTAGAATCAACTGTTGAGCCATTGCATTTGCTTTGGTTTTATTACATCATACGGAACAAGGGCTCTGTATGGAAATGCATATGGGGGTGTCTGTGTGAGTCTTCCGGAGCATGCTGGGCTCACGGCGTGTATACCATGTGGCATAGGTCCCAGAACCTCCTCTCTCCTTTTAATGTGCATGTGAACTCCTATTCCTCCTCGTATTGTACTGTACTCGTTTTGCGTCAGGAGTTCATGAAACGCCGTTTCATGTTTTGAATGTGGGTGGTGGTCTCGGCTCTTCTGAGTGAGGCACTCTGAAAAAGTCAGGGGGCTGGCACTTTCGTTTGATTCATGAATTGATTGTGCGGGATTTTCAGTGACCTTTTAGAGAAAGTAAGGACACAGGCTGGGGGCCTCCTGTTGTCCCCTCGTCTGTGTTGAGAGACGATAATCTACCAATTCGGGCAGGATTTGTGTCTCAGGGTGCCGGAATATAATATTTATACGTCTCCTCTGTTTCCAGAGGACTCTGAATTCACGGGAGAACGAGTGTGTAAAAGCGATTCACGACCACAATTTACAATTCAATTGATAACCAAAAGCGTAGGGAGTGAATTTAGGAAGGAGTAGGCACTTCAATCAAACTTTCAATGCTTTGTGTGCGCCCTTCTGTCCCTGTCATTATTCTAGTCATGGAAGGAAGCCAGCTCCAGAAGTACTGACAGAGGAGGCTTACGACCATGCCTCATTTATCTTCACTACCACGTGACGGAGTGGGTTCAAGAGCCCATTTGATAATGGTAAGCTGCCTGACATATGCTCTGTGAACTGTTGCTTATTATAATGGCAGTGTACTGAAAGTGTGCGCTAGTGAGTGTGTGTGTAGGCTGCCTTTGTACCGTGTCGTTCAAACGTGTTGTGTGGTGCATCCATATTGACGGTGGTATTTCAAAGGCATGAATTGATTTGCCTAATTATTTACAATGACTGTAATTGTATAACTGAATGTTGAGCTTTGCTGATTGCTTGTGTTGCATATAATTCCCCAAAATTCCCCTTAATATTGTTGTCTGATCACTTTATTCGATTTTCGTTGAATTTTCATTGTTGAAATTGCCATTGTATAGACCTATAGCTTAACATCCCTTCAATGTCAGCTATGACCCATGCCTGGGCAGACTGGAGGTATATAGAGCCTCTCGCAGGAACAAGGTAGTTTATTAAAGCAGTACAGTCTATCATTGTTGTGCTATTAGCTGTTTACAAGGTAAGAACGCATTTAAATTGATGTACATTTCTCAATGGGTCTTCCCTTCCAGCATCGCTTTGAGTCAAATCAGATATTCACAATGTTCTCAGTGGCGTGATTGCTTAGAATGACTCGACATCGACCATCATTGGTGCTTTGAAAAAAACAAACAGAACAAGAACCATCGTGCCGTAACCAGACTTGGTTCAAACCACAGGGACTCAAACGCAGATTGACAATTACAAGCAGGAGGGCGTGGCGTCTCGCTGGGGGAACGGACACGGGCTGCTCGGTCGGAGAGAGGGCGGTGCATTTATTAGTAGCTAGACGTTTGCCTTAGAGGCAGGGCGCCTTGTCAACCACTGACGCCAGTGTTATGAGCGCCACTGATGGTACGTGAGGGTACTGCAGGTGGTACGTGGGATTCGTTTTTTTTGTTGAAATAGACCAATATACAACAATACAACACATAATGTAGATACTTGAAAATATATATATGATAAATACTGCTCAGTGAATGTAGGATTATGGCTTGTTATTATTTCAAACATAGTGTTGCATTGTGCATTCCATCGTATGCAGTGTTCCCATTGATGCTTTGTGTTAATTTGTGCTAAATTTACACACATAAGTGGCGCTGCCGACTCTTTCTCCCCACTGTCTCCCACCGGCCGTGGCCTTCTTGCAGAGATAATTGCGTATAAAGGAGCCGCTGGCACTCTTTTGCTCAGCCACTGCACATCTATTGTTTCACCGTTTGCATACGAGGTGTGCGAAAAGCCTTGATGACGATTTAGCAGTACGTTGAAATCAAAGGTAGGGAAGCCACTGATGTATGCTCTGCACAGTGGAGACTGAAAACACTTCCATCGCCTCCATCAAATGACAACACACACATGTGCACCTATGAATAGAATAGAATCGAATGCCCTTTATTGTCATTATACAGAGTACAACGAGATTGGAGAGCTTCTCCTTTCAGTGCAATAAACATTAATGAAAGAAAGATAAAAAGAAAGAAAGATAAGTGCGCAACGGTTAAAATATAAATATATAAAAAAAAAATAATAGAAGAAGATAGAAGATAGAAGAATATAAATATGAATGTAAAATGTAAATGTAGAAATGTATTGGCACAGATAAAAACAGTAGCAGCAGTGACAGTATGTATTGGAACAGGTAAAACTGAACTGTAGCAGCAGTGGTGTGTGTATTGCACATTGTTCATTATGTAGATGGGTGTTGCATGTAAGTGTTCAGGGTGGTAATGGCTCTTGGGAAGATGTATAGCAGGTCAAGAAGGACTTCGTCATTATTTTTGCCATTGACACAGCAGGAGATCTGTACACCGAGTTGACGTTGCACACTTATTTGTGGCCTTTTATTTCTTCAAGGTGGAGGAGTCTGGCCCCTCTTGTGTGGACACACTGCGTCTGTGGTCAGTGAACCCAGCGCTGAGTGGAGGAGATCTTTTACCTCGACATAAATTGAGAGATTAGTTGCACATTTAAATGGATATAATTTATGTTTTATACTGTTCTACTTCATTGTATGTGTATTAGAGAGCAATGGAGAGCAGTTTTGAAGTCTTGGCCTGCAGTGCTTTCCTGTGGTGCTGGCATTGCGACTCAATTAGTGCACCATTATTGCCATCACAGTTTCTGATTGGTTCAAATTGGCAAATTGTTCTTCACTAATTTGAACCAATCGTAAACAGCAGTGGCAATTATGTTGTGACTCCTTTTTTTTTTAAAGGGTGCCCTCTCTGAGCGGTTCCTTTTTCTGGCTTTTTGTTACTCGGAGGTCGGGAAGTAGATCGCTTCTGCAGAGATCTTCCGAGATCTTCCGAGATCGAAGCACAAATAATTTCTTATCGTAGAGCGATGGAGGGCATTTCCTGCCTGGGCATTTATCGATGTTTTTGTCTTTACCCGCTTTTTGTGTTCGCAGACGTTTGTCGCTCAAACACCGTGACCGTTATTGAGCTTTGGTGTTTGTTCGGCGTGGTCGGGCCAGAGGAGAGGGCCTCGCCATCCAGGAGGCTCGTTGAGGCCGCTGAACGATGACACACTCAATATATTGAACTCCCGGTCTTGTTGTTCCCGTCAAATCTCTTGTTTTTCCCCTCACTTTACTGACTCCTGGATAGAGCCCCACTTCTCTCAAACACTTTCAAATATCAGCTGTCATTGAAACGTGATGCATCACGATGGCCAGAGTCACTCTGTTTGGCCCCCGAAAGAGGAACCGTAGGAGTGTTGCGTGTGTGTGTGTGTGTGTGTGCGCATGCGTTACATCACGGTATAACAATGTGATACTATCACATGTCACCAAACGTTTCCAAACCTGTGCAAATTCATTGATTAATATTCAATGTGCTTTTATCGTACCATCCGACTAAATCGCATGCAATTATTATCTTGACTTTGTCGCGAAGATCATTTATTGAACGTGCAATAGTCGCGTATTGCACGTTCAATAAAGAACTTCAATGTGAAATGCATGTTTTAGTTTACAGCCCCTTTGTGTATCGATATAATATATATTTATATATATTGCAACAAACCACAACAGCCAAAAGAAACGGGCGTTTGTTCACGCACACACGGGAGATATTTGCGAGGCATTACGCCGCTGGCATTGGCTAACGTCTGCTCGCACGCTATCGACAACACATGGGAAAGACGGGCAGGTGAGAGAATTAAGGATTCCCGGCCACGCGCTCCCATAAAAGAAAGATGGAGCACCAGTGATTTACATTGGACTACTTGGAGTGCAAAACACACTTTCCCCTCTTCTAGAATAATATGCAGCAGTGCAACCCGCGGTAAAGGATGTGATGGTTTTCTGACGCCGCGTCTGTATGTGGCGGCCAGCTGTTCTTCAATATTCCTTCGCGCTGGCATTTAGCTTGGCTTTTTTCCCCACTCACTAAACAGGCCGACTGTGGTCTTGAACAGAACAACAAATGTGTCCTGCGTGGCGATTAATGACAGTCTTTTGCATCCGAAAGGACAGTTGATAAGCAGGCCCATTGAATTTACATGCTAAGCGTTGGACATGCACGTAAAAACGCCATTATGTGGACGGGGCCAGCCGGAGAATTGTCATGTATTGCGGTTGTCTATTACTGTGTTCTGTCGACGAAGAGATGTGCAATTAGTGTGTCGTCCTTGCTTGAAGATTGGCTATTGTGCAGTGCAAAATGACTACACACACATTTCTGCTGAAAGCACTATGTTAGAATCTTTTTCCCCAATACCAACAGGACAATATCAGAATCAGAATCAGAATCAGAATCAGCTTTATTCGCCAAGTATGTTCACGAACATACAAGGAATTTGACTCCGGTTTTTCCATGCTCTCAATGTACAGACACGGACTAGACATACAGCACAAACAAGAAAATGAGCAGCGATGATAAACATAAACATTAACTACTATAAAAGGTAAAACAAACATTTATCTACTATATACAGATATATATATATGACTCAAACGAGCCGTTGTAAATATGCATCACTGGTCATTTCAATGATATTTGGCATCGTATAC
>OMKI01029011.1:22722-41160 GCA_900302315.1 Phycis blennoides
TGAGCCAGAGGTGAGATGAAGATGCATGCTACTCCCTCAGGGGGAGGGTTGAGTGAGCCTGTTCTTCGTGAAAATGACGCAAACAATCTACCACAACACAGTGCCTCCTGTTTGAATCATGAACTTGCTCAGCAGCGCTCTTTGAATACATGCATTCATCTAATAAGAGGGGAAAGATGGCGCGAATATAACGTCTTGCTAGATGGGAGACATAATCATCACGACTAACTTTCCGCTGCGGTATTGGCGATATTAACATAGCCCATGTTATGCTATGTAATGAGTCAAACGGGAACCCTGTGACGCTGAGTACAACTGGGGCTGGGGAACCCGAACGGAAACGCTACTGTATACTACCGTTATAAAATATAACATTTTATTTTACGTCAAAAAGGGTGCATGGATACAAAAACTATTTATGTTTCCATTGAAGGCAAATGGTGTGGCGGATAAGAGAGAAAATATGACAAGCAGCAATATATCCTCGTTGGAGGTCACAGAGACGGGAAAAAAACAGTCAGAGTCAGATTGCGGGATCTCCCTTTTTCGAAACGCAATAACCAGAGGACACACCCAAAATCACAAGGGGTGGGCCGGTGATCTTATCCTCGAAGAATGACGTCAAGACAAACGCACAGGCGAACGAACAGGCTTTTAGGAAATTATAACAACACGAGTTATGTCTGCGTTTGCCGCTTCACTTCTCAACAAGTTGCTCGGAGCCCACTGTTCATAACGAGTGACTGAAAAACAAAGCAGACGAAGCTTGTGGGTCTCTGGGGGAGGGGGGGGCGGCGAGCAGGCTGAACACGCTGATCTGGAAACACCAGTTCGGGCAGAGGCGTTTACACACCTCGGCTTCCTTCATATGAAAAAAGTACTGCTTTCTATTCATACCTCATGATAATCGGGTATGTGTATTTAAATAGCCTACGCAGTAACCGGGGAAAGACATGTAACCTCTGCGATGCCTCTCTTCGGCACCTTGGTACCCGCTTTAATCGACACACTGCTGTTCCTCCAGGCAGAGACTGAAAGACGCCACTGACAACAATGACATTTGCTAAAACTCAAGCGAAAGCAACACGAACGCAAACCATACGTGTTGATTTCGACTAGGTTCAGGTAAAAAAAACAAAACCCAATATATATAGCGAGTTTCTCTATGCGATAGCCCAATTTCACACCTGTGGAAAAAAATGCATGGCTGTCAACAGCTATTAACTGGTCGTGTCGATTATGAAAGAAACTGAAATCCTTACCCAGATGCTCAACAGTGTAGACAGCTACAGGACATCACAGTCCGTCGATGGCACACGAGACTCGGACTCGTTTAAAATCCACTCTCGAGTGTGTGTGTCAAAGCCCTCCTCTGCTTTGATCACAGCGAAATGACACCCAATCAAGACATATATCGGCCTACACACCAAGTGTTTAGTGTTGTAAGAGAGAGGGCTGTTCTCGCGGCAGCAGCGACCTGTCTTTAAGCGGAGGGCGAGGACAGGAGAGCACAATTCAGATAAGTTTGGGTTAGAGGGATTTGTTTCTTTCCACCGGGACCCCGCTTGACAACTGCGATAGTGAAAGGCTGCTCGACGAAAGAAGAGAAAACGCGGTCGAGCTGGCAGAATATTCACAAGGACATGAACGCTTTTCCTACTCCGATTCCTGTAACCGCGTTGCCGCCGTCTTGACATGCAGCGCAGCTCGGAACAAACAGCTTCGCCTGGTTTCCCCCAGGCAATCTTCACCGCAGTCTATATTTATCCGAGCAGAAAACACCGAAAATATATAGTTTACAACAGGTCCATGGTAGTCAATTTGCAACAGATGTGTCTGGATTTGAAAGTTTTAGGGTAGGCTTGCATTTACACGTAGTGTAGCCTACATCCGCACCGAAAAGAGCAGATGAGGGACAGCGAGCACGGGACAAAAAAAGAGTTGCAAGGTCTTCCGTGATTTTCGTGGTTGGAAATTGAAAAGGAGGGAAACTGCGATAGATGCAGTTGCGGGAGAGCCCCGGAAAAAACGAGAGGGGCGGGACCAAAGCAGGATTCCCTTTTCTAAAGTCGATGTTTAGAATGTGTTTGATTGTCCGACTGTAGGATTGGCCTGAATGGAAAGGGATGGGCACCAAACTAAATTCCATATCCTGGTCTTGGACCAAGGCCTACATAGACTCAACAAATCGAGTGGCAAATAGGCCTAACCAAATAACTCATATTTTGGCGTTATGATAACGAACGGATAATGTAGAGTATAGCCATTCACTACATATAGACCTAATCCTACATTAACATGCTTTGGCAATACATTTTGGGCACTAATAGACTACGTTATGCAGCTCCTTTGTAGTAGCCTACCGTTTACATCAGATGTATGTTTAGCCTTCTCATAACCTGTTTGAGTTATTAATTACTTTTATTTATGTTATTAGTTTAAAAAAAAGAAAAAATATCCTGACTATTGAGACTATGGCACTCGACGATGTTTTTTTTTTAAGAAAAACATTGTAGTCCAAACTAAAGAATTGCAATGATGTATCACCTTGTTACAAAAAGTAAAGTTAAGCCTTCTTAACATTAAATATGGCATGATCAATAGATTGTTGAGTCTAAGGATCCCGAGTTGGATACATTTGATCTGTCTTCATGGGAAGCTCTGTCAACTGTTTTCTCATTCGATAAATATTGACTTACCCCACTATTTCTCTAACCCTTTTCTCTACTCTCCTCCCTTCATCAGACTGCTCTGTTGACACTACATACAAGACTATGGCTGTTATGGCAACAAGGATCGGAAGGAGGGAGGGGAGGATGGTGAGACAATCTTATCAGACCCAACAAATTGAATGATCCATTGCAAACATTCTATATAGTCAAAACACTGAGGGAGGGGCACAAGTTGAGTTTCTTTACTGGGGTGGAAACAGAAACACAATGAATGCAATTCAGATACAAAGCAAATTAATACACTTAAAATAAACAAAGAATATGTTAAGTTATAAGCATTTTAGTAATAGGGCCGTTAACTACAAGCAACGATTAGTCAGGGTGGAGGGACATAAGGTTAGCGTGGTGAAATAGTTTTTCAGATTTAAGAAATATATATATTTATAGTAATATAATAAGGAGCTCAGTCCTATCACAGTTAAATCACAGTTAAAAGAAAAATACATCATTGTAAAACTAAGGTTCCAAATCTCATCACCTTAAGTCTAACAATACAAAACATCTGTCCCTCTGCTAGATGTTGCTCAGAAGGCATTTGGCCACCATTGAATAGTGATTTCTGATCAAATGATTTATGTTCAGGCCCTCACACACCAAATGAACGTCAAAGTACTAGCCCGCGACCATGGCCAACTTTTGCTTCGTCTGTATCTTGGCCCAAAGATTTGCACTTGAACACATCGCAAAGACAACAGCCAACGGCCAACTAGCACGAGAGGAAATAACTCCATACCAACAGGTGGCGGTAGTCTGTATTTGTCTTTCAAAAAGGGACACCGGAAGACCTATGACTGCCGATATATACAAACATGAAAGTAAGCAGCGTTTGCCTACCATTTCATACCACTATGCAGAGGATAGAATAGACAGTTCAGTTCCTTCATTCCAGACCACCGCGTCGTTACCCGACATTGTCCAACGGCCAGCCGTCGGCCCGGTGTGTCAGGGCCTTTAGACACTTGCCTGTAGATCTATGTACTCAGCAGACAGGGCCAAGCACATTGGGTATAATCTTTTCCCTGGTGCGGGCTAAATCCAAATATTTGGGTAGTGTGTCTCAGAGGTCGCTCCTGTTAATGGCCAAAGAGTACCTTCACTTGCAGATAATCTCTTTCCCCATTCCTCTTCCTCCATATCCATCTCACTAGTTGTTTCTATACGATAAACACACAAACAAACTAGATTCATTGACATTTTAAAAGTGCTCGTGTAAAATTTCGAATAATTGAGCAGGGGAGATTGTGGAACATTCATATGCAATGTATTGGTAATTATATTTGTCGTCGTGCAGTAAACGTATATTAATATAGGTGTTACATAAAAGTATAACTAGATCCTATCTGTGTCAATGAAATCAAAAAAAGACTTGTAGTATATCTAAGGGCAGGCCTAGCACAGTGAAATTCCTATAATTCTGAAACTATGTGGAACATCTCCTACCCTAATTAATTCTTAATGCCACCTTCTAGTTGCAGTCTTCCCAGAGGAATCAGTAATGAAATACTATGGTGTCTTGTTATGAACCTCCGACAGAGCTCTGGGCTGAAGGGGATAGCTAATCCTGCTACTGAGGATAGTAACCTTTACCGTCTCAGTAGTCGCAGTGCTATATAGCACAGTGAACCATGGTTCACTGGATGAGAGTTGTGTGGATTACGAATATTGATCTTTGATCTACCCTATCGCAAGTAGGTCCCCACTCTGAACCTCATTGTGACCTTTCACTCTGAGAAGATGATGGTTGTATGTACACACAAAGACATTTTGATATTTGCATTAATCCCACCACTGAGGTGGCCATTTAGCAGCAATTCCTTTCTACAATTTTTTTTCAAAGTAAAACATCTGTGATAGTGTCTTGTTAGGTTTAAAATGTGTGTCTATATTGGGCTAGAGGGATATAAGGACATTTCCTCTATTTTCCACTTCCTCTTTTTCTCTAAGAACTGCTGAATATTGAGTCACATTTTCCATGAATGTGAACGATCACGTTGTTTCAGTGTACACACTACACAGACAATGTCTGAAGCTGCAAAAAGGATTTCACATAGCGATGCACAAACATGCACACATACACGCACACACACACACACACACACACACACACACACACACATTAGTTTTTCAGTGCTTTTTGCCTATACCTAAAGAAGTAGTTGTGTTGTCTAAATAACCCTAATGCTTGTATGAGGCATTATTAATTGATATGTTACTATGTTATTATACTGACTGTATAATAACGGTCAGTTATTATACAGTATAAACTGTCTTCAAAAACTACAGCATGACAGAAAGGTACAGAACCCAAATAAATATCTCCTTGACATCTTGAGCCTCTGTGTTCTAAATACAAGTCTGCATCAATAGGAAAATGTTGCAGACATAGAGTAGAGGATGAACAGATAGTTCATCATCTATACACAAGAATACTTATAGTGCGGACCAGATCCATCAATTTCTTTACAGATTTTCTGGAAAGAAAGTGTTGCAGTGGCCACAGAAGCCACATAAGTGTTGCAGTGGCCACAAGGAAAGTCAAACCCTCTAAGGTGCTTCTTTCCCCTGACGCCTTCCTCCCAGTTCCTCCTAGGGGATCCCTAGATTTTCCCAGGCCAGCCAGGAAATGTAATCTCTCCCAGTGGCTGGTACACCTCAAATCAGGCTCTACTGAGAAAGCCTCCTGATCACCGAGCTGCTCACCCTGTCACGGAGAGGACTGCTTCCACCCACGGACGCTTGTTCTTTCAGCCACTACCCTGAGCTTGTGGCCGATACATTGATCAAGCCAGAACAGGCTTGCCGTTAGAAATGGCATGCTGGTGTGTCTCCACGCTCACAGACTGGGTGTGCAGGGATGAATGGCCTTGCCATTATCTGGAGCAGGTTAAAAAGTTGGTGAAGGGTTCCACAACCAGCGTGATTCTGCAAATTTTCAGGCAAACATTTGTAAACAAACATGTTTTGCTCCTCACTTTTCCTCAGGTCGCAGTATATAACATGAATGTAAAAACCAAATACATGCAGATGACAATATACTACACAAAAAAGCAAAATCGAAGGACTAGTCTAAATAGTAAATTAGTAAAAATGTACAATATTTATACATGCAACATTCCAACAATATATCCAGTTAATGAATGTATAATTATCTCTCATCAGCAGTAGTAGTTGGGAAAATGGAGAAATGTGCCCCTCTCAATATCTGGGGGGCTCAGCATAACTTCCATAGTATCATGTCCCTGGTGTTATGTTATGATGAAGAATTACAAAGTGATTTCCCTGTTGTGCCATTGCTCATAATCGGGTGCCTCTCTTAGACACCAGACCTGTTTCAAATCTTGGGAAACTCTTAAAGTCTTAGGTCACCACTCAAGGTCTTCCAGTTGCTCTTCACTTCTCTAATCTTTTTGGGCCCATCTTACTAAACAGTAAGAATCCTTTGCAGATTAACTCTCTGAATCTCAGTGGAAATATTAGGGATAGCCTATATGAGGCACATAACATAATAAATTATGTCAAATAACAATGTCCTATTTTGTAAAGTAGTCATTTCATGATAAAATCATTGTAGATTGTAGAAGATATGTCCTTTCATAACCATTATGGGGTTACTTTGAGTTGTTTCCTCGAGAGCTTAGGCTACTGATCAAGCTAACTATATTCAATCACTCACCATTTACATAAACAAAGGACAATTGCCCCTTCAAATTCTAAAAGCAACAAAATCAAAATGAAATTAAAATAAATATAACTTCAAATGGGATGAAGTGACTGACTGAATTAAATTACAGAATTAAGTCAGGCAAATTTTCTGTATTTGTTCACGCAGAGACTACAAAAAACACAAATGATATCAAGGTGGGGATAACTGGATTGCCCATAAAAACAATACATGCAAAGCTGTAGCCATGGATACTATATCCAGGCAGCCTTGTCAGTGCATATATGCAGGGATTTATGTGCGCTCCCACCTCAAGTAGTTGTCTAAATGCAGCCGTTGTGAGATTGCCATGGTGTGGGTGGATTTTGACCCCAGGAGTTCATTCCATTACATAAGCTTGATAGATTTGATTCAGAGGCTTTTTCCATAATTACCATTAAGGTAGAAATGTTTCTCCGCAAAATTGCATTCTGAAATAAAGGTACCCTTTAATCTACAACTACAACCACACCCCCTATCAGCTCAACTGCAACCCACCCGCACATCGAGTGCCAGTCGTGTGAAATACACTGTGCTCGTTAGACACTTCAAGGTTGTAGAACGTTGCTCAAAACAAACTATGCAACAGTGATACATTGTACAGGTATGCAGTGAAGGTTTTAATTATAGAAAATGTTGATGACAGTAACAGAGAACCTGCTTGAGTGTATTCCAACAATGGATAATTAGAACATGTACATGTATTTTGGCCAGGCTAATTTATTTATTATAGATGTTCATGGTTACAATTTGACCCGCACATTTCAATCAATTTGCAATTAAGAAAATACATATAAACTGGCACTGGTTACCACTATTATCCTTTCTATTCAAATGGTATACACACAGTGTGACCCCAGCACACTGGCTAGATTTTGAGTGTGCACCTTGCTAATTTTGCAGATAAATGGTAATCCGTGGGAGAAATGTTAAAACAATGTACTTTTTTTAGACCATTTTCAAGGTGCAGTGGCATGTCATTTTGTTAACGAAGTCCTATCTCACAGACTTTTACAGTAGCCCAGCATGGTCAAAGGGCAGGATAATTTATTTAGTTTTATCATAGTCACTATCTCACTTGCTAGTGCTATACCCTATAGTTTTACAGACTCAATAATTAAATACAATGTATAAATCTATCAAGGAACCTCATCACTTGACACTTGGCTACTCAGTCATAGACGATTCAATCATCTTGGAAGTACCTACTGGCACCTTACAGACCATTTAACTCAGCGGCCAACTTAGCGTCTCCTACAGTGTTGGAAAGGAGGTGTGGGGAGGTGTTCAGTTGGTTGCAATCTGCAACCTCACCGCTAGATGGCACTAAATAATTCAAACTGAACCTTTAAGTATATATCATTTTTATGTCAACAATTTTGTGACATACAAAATTGTTTACATAAACCACAATAATTGAGGGACATCACTTATGCCCACAGTGTCCCCCAATCACAGAAGCTGTTTGAAGTTGTGAAGACAATTACTGAATGTCTACATGACCAGAAATGTAGCAAGGATATAAAAATTGCAGCTGGCAAACATTTCAAATCATTAAAGTTTCAAGAAAGTTCAATCACAAAACAAAGACTTGTGTAAGCCCATATCATCATTTATGGCACATTTAAGAAGCCTGTAATCCAAATCCTTCCGAATCTTTCATCCATAAATAATGTCTGAATAAAATAAATTGCACTAGATTTGTATTATGTAGGGTGGATGGCACTGCCACCTGCAATAGGGATTTTTCAGCTTGTGCGTTGTTCCTGTAAGTAGAAGTAAATGTAACACTCACAAGAACATTACATAAGATTCCATTTTTAAAGAAGCATCAGAAAATATTGCAAATATAGGAGGAATACATCCAACCATATCAAGTACACAACCTTAGTTAATGGACTCTACTGGTATATTTTAATATATGACGTATGTATGTATGTATGTATGTATGTATGTATGTATGTATGTATGTATGTATGTATGTATGTATGTATGTATGTATGTATGTATGTATGTATGTATGTATGTATGTATGTATGTATGTATGTATGTATGTATGTATGTATGTATGTATGTATGTATGTATGTATGTATGTATGTATGTATGTGTGTGTGTATGTATGTATGTATGTATGTATGTATGTATGTATGTATGTATGTATGTATGTGTGTATGTATGTATGTATGTATATATGTAAGTCTGTCCTTTTCTTGACAACCCTTCATCTGATCGACTTCAAGTTTGGCAGTTTAATTCTGAGGACCCAAATATGCGACAGTTTAAATAATCTTTGAGTTGAGTAATGAAATCAGTTATCCAGAACATTTAGTCAAGGGTGTTTTGAAGAAGGGCCTAGCTATGTGACAAGGTAGGATGTGAGGCTTGGCAGGAAAAAACAGACAGATCACAAATTAAGGATATCATCAATTTGCTGTCAGAAAGCCCAGATTTTTTTCCCTGTAAGCGCGTATACCGATAATGTCTGAAACAGCATCCATCAAAACCAACACAATCCTCAGAACTTCTCTCTACTGTGTCCAGTATGTGCATGTAAGGCAGAAGTAACCAGTTCAGGTGTACAGGACAAGTTGGCCCTGTTCACGCAAGCGCCTCGGTGCTCGCTGGCGCATGAAAGGCAGGAAGGGTGTTACTGTGGGTGACACTTATACTACATCAGGTGAAGTAGTATGAAGAGCGACAAAGTACATGCAGAGAGAATGTTGAGGTGGATGAACTGGTTAAACATTAGAGTTTCACCTGGTAGAATGGGGCTTGTGTCCTGCATTATGCCCTGTATTATTTTGATAGATTTTTTATAAACATTCGTTTTCAGTTTTCAGCCCCAGTTTGGTTAGGTATAGGCAAATCAACTACTTGGTTAGGTTTAGGCAACACAACTACTTGGTCAGAGTTAGGGTTATTTAGACAACACAACTACTTGGTCAGGGTTAGGGTTATTTAGACAACACAACTACTTGTTCAGGGTTAGGTTATTTAGACAACACAACTACTTGATTAGAGTTAGGGTTATTTAGACAACACAACTACTTCTTTAGGTATAGGCAAAAAGCACTGAAGGCCAACTTCTCCCGTGTGCTGTGTTCTCGTCTAGACAGAATCTCTCTTGCTCATAGACTACATCATTGGCTGCCAACCAATATAAAGCAAAGGAGGTGTAATATGCAAATGTCTCTGAAACCTTGCTGCGCTGTAACAACTTCTCTCTTTTTACATTTGTATGATTCCTAGCCTTTGCAATTATATTATCAAACCTGATTTGTGACATTATCCCAAACCCTTGTAAACTAGTACACCACATTCCCTACGTCTTCACCAATCCTCTGAGATTGTGGAACCTGGATGGATGTGGTAAAAACTTGAAACCTGTATGTGTGTACATACATCATTCAGGGATTTTTCATGAACTTGCCCTAAGTGTAAACAGATCAGTTTCAGCATCTAAATAAAATATAGATGATATAATACATGTTTATCTTGTTAATCAGATTAATTGAGAAAAGGGGATGAAGTTAGCCTGCCTGGTCTATACCTGCACACCGTGAAGCATAGTCTGATTTGTATGATGCATAATGATAATTAGGCTGCTGTGCATTCAGGCTCAGAGGTCTGAAAAGTCATTAGGGACAACTATTAGCATGTACTGTTAGGCGGACTAATAGGCGTATGTAATTCTGATCTGAAATCAACAGAGAACCACAAGTAATGTTTGTTTGTGGCAAAGGTTAGCTTTTAGCTATTGAATATGTTTTGTATCAATTTGCATTTCATATCATCGTTCATCCCCCTTTCCTCACATTTGTATTGCACCATTTAATCTCCTTGTGATTGCATTGCACTGGTTTTGTGCTTTAATTTACAGCACTGTGGATATTGACACACGGACACACGGACACACACACACACACACACACACATACACACACACACACACACACACACACTGTATTTGACTGTTGACTGTAACCTAAAGACATTCTCAAACTGAATGTTTTCTGATGTCACTATCAGGAGGCAATATTGCAAAAGTTCGAATGCACTAGTATATAATGACCCTTAGTCTCTATAAAAAATTATGCCTTCCTCCCACGCAAAACACATCCTACGTAGGTCCCTACAGCAATCTGAGGCAGTTCTATCGTATCCATCAACAATCTGGCCTCAATCAATGTGCCCAATGTTTTTTTTGTTTGAAAAAAAATACATAGCTGTGATTTGGTGCAGAATATATATGAGTGTGTATTTGGTGTGTGTGTGTGCGCGCGTATGTGTGTGTGTGTGTGTGTGTGTGTGTGTGTGTGTGTGTGTGTGCGTGCGTGCGTCCGTGCGTGCGTGCGTGTGTGCGTGCGTGCGTCCGTGCGTGTGTGTGTGTATGTGTGTGTGTGTGCGTGTGCGTGTGTGTCTCCTAAGTAACAGTGCTAGCGTGGGCAGTCTCTGGCCTTTTCCCCTCATCTCCCACGTTCTCCAGTGCTGCCTCAATATTAGCATGCAAACAGCAGCTGTGCTACTGCACCCCATCGCTCACTTCAAACAACAGCCTGGCCTCAGCTGAAAGCTGTGCTCCCACACAGTGTACACACAAACACACACACACACACACACACACACACACACACACACACACACACAGTTCAGAATGTACAAACATTAATCTTAATATATTGAGGTTATTCATATTCACATAGAAACACACAAATCAAAATCAACAGACACACACTACAACCACATATACCACATTGTTTTACACAATAGCCAAATGTTTCAAGATGCACCTACCAGGAAGCGGAACATTTGCACTCTTGGGAAGGATAACGTCAAGATAAGATGAAATAAGTTTCAGATTCACTTTTGCGTTGATTGGATAACAACCAGTTTTAGATTTTGGCTGAATCCCTGTTACCAGTTCATTTGAATAGCACACTTGATTACATTTCACAAATATGATAGTGAAATTATTTGTCGTGAAAAATAAGTGCCAAACACACCTGATTCTGAAGTTCCAGACCTAGAGGAATTCCACATCCATGGACATGAGAGGCAATAACAAGGCAACACAACAAAGGAATGGGATAAGGAGACACACGGTGACACACAGGAGAGGGATAGGAATGTAATGCATGATGGCATTCAATATGGATGAAGATCACAAACTACCATAATGGATCTCATAAATCATGGATATGATTAAAAGAGCTGGCCGAAGAGGAAAAATAATAGGTGAGATCATGTGTATTCTACAAGGGCTACTGGTGCAGTAAATAGGTTTTCAGATCAACATGATGTGTAATTGTTTCTGCTCTATTTCTTCCAGAAGACCAATCCACTACGTTGGCAGTCGTGAAGTAAATTGATGAAATCATAAAATGCAATCAAACCTCTGAAATTCTATATGAATGCATGTGGATGAGGCTGACATATTCAAAATAACCTGAATGTATCTCATACCAATGACTTTATACTGTAAATACAGTCAATTGTTCAGACAAGGTTGACTTCTTGTAGTCTATTCAGAATTTTACAGGAATCCAATGGAGGGATGCAAGAACTATGGCAACGTGGGGCCGACAGCTAGCTATAGTTAAAAGCATTTTGCTTTTAAAAGCATTTTGAATTGTAGTATGTGAATGTGAATTTAGTGCTATCCCAGTCTATTACAGCGCAATATCCATTATTTTACTTCCTAAGAGTGGTGCACACCAGTTAACAGTTGCCGGTGTGAGAAGAATAACAACAAAAACAACACAATAAAGACAAGGAGAATGTGAGCGATCAGTGGTAATGTCTACAGGCCATTCTTGGCCTTTCAAATATAGCAGCAACATTAATGTATTGCAGCAGTGGGTCGGAGTGTGGCGTCTCTATGATGGCCACCGTGATCTGAGAGGGGAGACGGGTGGGATTCATCTCTGGATCAGATGCAGCTGCAAGACTACTGTAAAGTATTTAAAGGTGCAGTGTGTAGGATTTAGTGGCATCTACCGGTGAGGTTGCGGATTACTCATCGTCCACGACAGTATCCAGTAGCCATGTGCCAAGTATTGAGGTTCCTCGATAGGGTTATACATCGTATTTACTGTAGTCATTTAGTCTGCAAAACTAGGTCATAGCTTCCAAGTAAGATGGGGACTATGATTCAGAAATTAAACACGTCCACTCTAGATCTGCTGGTCTGTTCTTGGATACTGTAGAAACATGGCTGTGCAACATGCATGGCTCAGTGGAAGAGGACCCACTCCCTATGTAGATATAAAGTAGTCGTTCTAAGGTTACGAAAACACAACCATTGTTATTTTCACATACACCACTTCAAACATACTTATAAGAATAGAATATCATAATCCATTTCTGCCAAGTCATTTCCACCAGATGCCATTCAATTCTACACACTGCACCTTTAAATGCCTTTTAGTCACATGTGCTCTGAGGCTGGTTCCTGAACCTTATTTCCCTGCCGGCTTCCTGAAAAGGAAAACACTGTTCAGTGAAGTGCTAGTTTTGTTGTATGTAAATTGGAACCTGGCAGGAGTGATGTTGATTTTGATTTGATTGTTTGTTGCTTGTTGTTGAGCAGAACAATAAAATGGAAATACTTAGTGAACTGCCTCTTCCACAAACTCCAACAGAAGCATGTCGCCGTGCTCCAGAGAATAAATATGTTGTTTTCTTTTTTACGATGAATAGGACAAAGAAATATCCAAATCATATAACAGAAAAGCCAGAAATCCCTTTATCAGAAGTCCCTCCCTCTCTCTCGCCAATAATGCAGATTTGAAGGCCCCCACTCCAGGCCCCCACTCCAGGCGTTCTGTCGTGAGATGAGGAACGTCTGGGAACCACGTTCTGGCCAGGATGAGGCGGCTGCTGTGACTCCAGCATCCAGAGGAGAGGGGGAGAACTGCTGTCAACATGTTGACGAAGAACATGGAGACGAGAGCAAGGAAGTGTTTTGACAATCGTTTGAGTTTACGATGCTAAAAGTTAATGTTACAAACAAGAGCAACCTCAATAAAATAACAGTATCTCAATATCATAGAGCTTTCTGTCCTTCACGATGCATCATTATCCCAGAATAATCCCAGCAGACCCATCACACCCTCTGAACAGTGATACACTGTTCAGCAGCCACTACCAGCAGCCAGAACCAGCAAACACTACCAGCAGCCGCTGCCAGCAACCACTACCAGCAGCCAATACACAGGACTAAGAGTCAGTACATCTCATCCCCACTAGCATCCACTTGCTCATCACAGGGTGGAAGGAATGGACAGTCATAGATGCTATGGAGTGTGGGACTGGGCGTATTAGCCTATATAATGGGTGTATATATCTGTTACGTGTCACAAATTGATTGATTGTAGAAGTTCTTTATTGTTTTGCATGTACACAGTTCCGCATAAACAAATGATGCATGTTTTTTGCTTGTGAACAATACATTTCCCCTTGGGGCAAATAACATTTGATTCTATACTATTGCTCTTCCCAACTGACCGTTTATGGATTCCAACGCTACAGGATTTTGGAATGTAAATATTGTTCAATGCGTTTTAAATTGGTGCGGTGAGGACCTCCGAGTGGGCGAACACGCCGCTAGACAATTGGCTCTGTTATCTATAAGACAATCAGGGGAATTACTACGAGCGTTGTTTCAACATCACATTGTGTGTGCTTCGACTAGATAACACTCCCGTCATGGTAGTGGCCTACTGTTTATGTATAGTTTTTTTTCACATACATGACCTGTATCAGCAAACTTGTGTTGAAATGACAGAAAGACAATGCCACTCCCCATAAGGGTGTGGGACCTATAACCTTTAGTTTGACCTCTTACTACTTTAGCCCCACGCAGGGTTTCTAATGAAGAAAGGAGTAGAACAGAGGCTCTAACCAATTCATTAAACCATCTACATGTATGTCATTCCTTCAGCCCTCAGTCTGTGGGAGGATCTGCCTCCTTGGTGATTCCAGAGGGATAGTTCTGGACCTCTGTGGAGCCTCCCTCACTGTCTCCTGCATGGTGAACACATACCTCAAGACGAGGAGTGGCTCAACTCATGCTATCGATCTGCACCCTTCAAGAATGTCCCAGTCCATGGGACTCCTCCTATTCCCGAGACAGCTTCTGCAACCACTGCAGCCACTGCCTATTTTTGTCCATTATAACACATTTGTTCAGAGGCCTTACAATCAACCAGGACTTCAGCCACCCCTTTGATGTTCATCAATGGGCCAATGGCATGAGATGTACATGAGTTAAATCAGTGCACGTTCAAATCAAGTGAAAATAAATCCAGACAGTCCTTCCCAACCCTCACCCTCACTAGGCATGTCCGTTTTGTCGCTATCTGATCCACCTCACTACTACAAAACGATGGGTTGAGAGAACATATGGCCTCAGCCGGTCTGATGTCATGACTACAAAGCTGATCGTCACCCTTTGGCTAAAAGGAGGAGGCATGGTACCACGAACAGCATTGTGGTTGAACAAAGTGGTTTTAAAGGCCATGCCTGTAAGCTCGTAACACTCCACTGCTTCGGGGACACATGGGCAGTGGAGTCCCCTGGGAGGATGATGGAGTCAGTAGGCAGAGCCTTTCCCAGAGCCCTACCGAACATCTCCAAGACCACCTAATACTAAAAACTCACACGCATGCACGCACACACTGGCACATACTCAGGGACGCACACACGCACAAACCCCCACACATTCACACATACACACAAACAGACAAACACACACACACACGCACACACACACACAAACAGAGGTTTCCTCCCCCTCCGACACAAAGTCACATGGATGCATCCTCTCACCCATTGGGACACACTCAAACAGTGAGGCAGTCAGTGGGGTATCTGCTTCCCACCATTGGCGAGTAGTAGTTGTAGTGGGAGAAAATCGTTCCTTATCATGGTGTTATCAATGCTACGCATATGAGCTGAGCCCAACTGTGTCTAACTGGTGTCTCTCAATGTCGCTTGACCTCCCTGCCATCTATGGCCATGGATATATTCCAGCTAAGAGGACTGTATCTTACAATGGATACCTCAAAGTCATCCCCTCAATAGGAGCCATCAAACATAACGGCACTACCACCACTGCCACCTGATCGCATGATATCAGATGATGATTAAAATATAGGATGGATTTTAAATTATATTTCCCACCATTATGTGTCACAACAATTATGATTTTCCCTGGCCAAAAATGTGTTGCTTGAAATGTCCTGTGTTATGATCAAATGTATTGCTTTAGGATAAAACGTCTTGTTTTATGCTGAAACGTATTGCTTTAAAATAGAATGTATTGCTCCAGGACAAAATGTTCTGCTTTGCTGCAGTTGTGTGTTGTATTTGACACCTCCCTTAAAGGAATGTAGAATATGTGTCATTTCACAGTGACACGGCATCATCTTTCAAAAATCTCATGACATATTGGTTAAATTACAAGGTGCCTCCCAGAACACTTTGATAATTACACACGCATGACCAGTAATGTATTGCACTCTAGTGAGTTGTGATCAATCAAATGAGAAATTACCACGAGGTGTGGTTCAGGGTTGCCTCCTCTGTAACCTTTGTTGACCTTTCAGAAAGATATCAATTGTCCAGAGTTGAAGGCAATTTTGGTGGACCACATCTGCCAAATCAATCTGCAACATTAGTAACGGCTGGCAGTGTGGGGTTATGTATAAGACGTGGAGATTTAGAAATAAGACCGATAGAATAGCATCTTGTTTCACTGTATGTGTATATATGTATATATATATATATGATAAGTACATTTGACACTATCATTTGTGATTGCTATCACAGGTGATGCCCATCCAGCGAGAGAGAGCTATGTTTACTGTATATCACAAATAGCCTTTGTTGTTGACTAAATATTCCATCGTCATCATGAAAAACCTGCTGTGTGCTCTTGTCTTTGCTGATTAATCAGTCAATCCATATCCCTATACTAAATGTTTTTTGTTTATTTCAAATCGTTTTTTAATAAACTTAATTCATGCTTGCAATGTGTACTTGCATCCGTGCTCCGCCCTGTCGATCCTTGCACATTGTGAATTTGAATAGCCTGTCCCATTTGCAATCCATGCAGTGAGGTTGCAGTCAGGCCAATGATTATCTGCCAGAGGAGTAGGAGTCATGGCCTTGGCTGGCCGGTGGCGTTCTATCACCACTTTCTACTGGGCATGCCAGGGAATCAATACGTGTATATATACAGAGAGAGACCGAGTCAGAGAGAGGGAGAGAGGTAGAGAGAAAGACTAAAACGCTAGTTCAAACTACTATCGTGGGATAGGTTTATCTAGTTGTTGCAATGTCAACATTGATTGCAACAGTTATTGCGACAGCGACAAGCAATGTGGTATAATTTTACAGCTGAAGCCAAAGTCTGCAACGTAGGGGTAATAATCTTTGAGACAAAGAAATATTCCACACCTAATAGTCCTTCTTCACCAATGTTGTAGACCTGGCAAAGTTACCATGAAACCACACCCTTTTCACAACTGGACTCCAAAAGGTCACTGATAAGCCTGGAATCTAAATGTCTCAGAAGGCCGTATTCTCCACTGCTGTGTAAGCCTTTGACCTAAAGCCCAGAGAGAAAGAGCCAACCAATGAAACCCTGCCTCTCAAGACCTGGCCATCCAATAAGTCAGGCTGTCATTGGTTGACTCTGTAGATCAGACAACCAGACTTCTGGTGAATTCTGAAACTGAAATGGATATCTCTCCCACTGAAGCATGCTCAGAAGTCCCGCCCTCCCTCTTGCCATTAACGTGTATGCCAACAACACCTGGGAACAAGGTGACCCACAGCCATGAGCTATAGGATTCTGTCCCTTGAGCAGAAGCTCAAACCAGCAGTCATGGAAAGTTACAGAAATTAACTCTGACGAAGGTACAGCGGTGGTGATGATGACACACACTTCCTCTACATCATGGAGAGAGAGAAGAATGACCTCAAGACGCACCCAGTGGACGCCCTGCTGCTGAAGAGGGACTGTCCTGTTTGCTATCTAATGCTGGAGGACTTGGAACTCAACAAATACATACTTTATTTACTTAACACTTGGCAAATGCCATAGATATATAGAATGAATATCAACACATTGCCAACTATCATAAAGACACGATAGACTGGTGACTCCCAAACGAATGCAGACAGCAGACAAAGAACAAACAGATAAATACATAAATAATAAATAAATAAATAAATACAAAACCGGGTTAAATGATAAACAAATGATGCAGAAAAATAAACAAGAGACACATGTAATGGACTTCACTGGAACTACAGATGTAACAGCGACATTGTGCGGTCTTGGCAGATGTGCTGAATCTGTGATGCTGCAGATGTTATCACATGCGATTCATGTGATTATTTTGTAAAAGCGTATATTTAAATGAATGTAATAATGAGGGCCATGCAGAATGACACAGTGCTGTAAGATATAGTCTAGTATCAATAGATAAAAAATAGACAAAATTTCCTATTTTCTTTCAATTCAACCACATCAGTGGCCAATGCTGTATCAATGAGTTGCTGATGTTCACTGGGTAAACCCCATTAGGGAATGGGTTTATCTATGAGTAAAGATGGTTTCAAGTTGGGTTTGAGCAAGATACAGCCCACTATGAGGATCCTAATGGATGTCCACTTTGAGAGACACCCTCCCTCTGCACTCACTATTACCTTTAGTCCCCCTCCGACATCACAGAGTAGTGGTAGTGTAGCTCAGAACACGCCACTGCTGAGTGCATGTATGCTTGTTTTTAGGTGTACTCCTATCTGTGTGTCTGAGAGTGTGTGTGTGTATGTGTGTGCTTTACTGAATGTGTGCGTGTGTGTTTGTTTGTGTGTGTGTGTGTGTGTGTGACCATCTGTCAGACTGTGGTTTCCAGGGCCTCGGCCAACCCCTGCAGAGACCCTAAGACGGGAAGCAGAGGGAGATCCCACTGCCCCTCGTTATATCCCTCGTT
>OMKI01029018.1:6316-16951 GCA_900302315.1 Phycis blennoides
TGGAGGGCATCAGAAGACGGCCAGCAGAGGATCCAGCCCCACACACAACAAATAAGAGCTTCAAACAAAAGGCCTGCATGATGGGGTGGCCATCATGGTTAGCATTATCATAATGATGAGGTGGCCATCATGGTTAGCATTATCATAATGATGGGGTGGCCATCATGGTTAGCATTATTATAACGATGAGGTGGCCATCATGGTTAGCATTATTATAATGATGAGGTGGCCATCTTTCTGTACTTTATTAAACCAACCACAATCACTGACCTTATTGAGAGTATAGCCATCCCAGACAATCACTTTTCCATCCTGGAAGAAAGAAATCAACACATGTAATTCAACAAACTGTACAACATGGTTTCCTATAACTGTGGCTCTGAAATACACAGCTGTGCCTGTGTGTGTACAGTGTGTGTGTATAGTGTGTAGTGTGTGTGTAGTGTGTAGTGTGTGTGCGTGTGTAGCGTACCTGGGAGGAGCTGACCAGTCGCCGTTTGTCCTTACACCAGTCCACACACAGCACCTTGTTTCCGTGGCCCTTGAGCACACGCCTGGTCCTGATGGACAGAGCTGACACCAGCTCCACCTTCTCAGCCACCTGGTGCACTGGCAGGGGTGCACACACACGCACAAACACAAGAAAACACATGTCACCATTAGTTCCCAGTGTTAGATATGGCTTCCACTAAACAGCGACGACACACTGCAGCGACCACGACAGATGTTCCACAGGTATCTCCAGCCTCCACTACTCATATGTCGTCCGGTGCTGTGCACCCCGTGGTGCTGTGGACACGTCGCCATCAGGCCACTTCAACGGAGACTTCACGGCTGAATGTGCGGAACATCACGACGGAAAACAGACGCCATGTGATCGGTCACCGATGCTTGAGTCGAGCCACGGTTCGGCGTGTGTCGACGAGCTGAGATACAAACCGCGGCGTTCTGGACCGTGGACGCTGCACTGTCTACGCCAATCCCCATTCAGTATTGTGTGTGTGTGTGTGTGTGTGTGTGTGTGTGTGTGTGCACGCGCGCGCGTGTGTGAGCGAGAGTGTGTGTGTGTGAGTGTGAGTGTGTGTGTGTGACAGTGAGTGTGTGTGAGTGAGAGTGTGCGACTGTGAGTGTGCGTGTGTGACAGTGAGTGTGTGTGAGTGGGAGTGTGAGACTCACGCTCCACGTCGTGCAGCTTGGCCCGCTCCTCCTCCAGCTTCTTCTTCAGAGCGTCGCTCTCGCTCCTCAGCGAGGCCAGAGACTCCCCGCTCTGCAGGGCCTGGCACGCCATCTTAGGGGGGACGGGGGAGAACAGGGAGAGAGGAAACAGAGGAAGGTCGACCACTCCGAAGGCTGGGTCTCTCCCTCCTCCTCCTCCACCAGACTCTCCCTCCTCGGCCAGCTGACGCTGCCTGTGACGTCAACACCCACAGCTCCCCCCTCGGTGTCCGACCAATATTATATTATATTATGTTGTTATATTATATCATGTTATATTATGTTATATTATATTATATTATATTATGTTATATTATACTATAGTATATTATATGACATTATGTTATATTATATTCACTGTACACTGTACACAACACTGTAGCTGTTGACAGGTCTACAGACTAAGAGCCCCTCGACATAACACATGTTTGAGTGAGTGTGTGTGTGCGTGTCTGTGTGTGTGTCTACTTGAGTGTACATTTACTGATAAACTGACATGTGAGTTTGACTTTAAGCCATTGCTGAAGCTAAGTTCAACAACATAACGTGTTCCCAACAGAGCTTCAGATCCATAGACCACACGTACACAAAGCTGTGTGGACTTAAACAAACACCTTGTCACTGAAGTGCCCAATAGCACAAAGGTCATACAAAGATTACATTAGCCTTTTTCTCTATTTGTATTACAGTTTGGATATGACTGTCCTACAATAAGATGACAACTTCCTCTGTTAAATCTAACTTTAGCTTAACTAGTCATGAAGCACCATTGCTTCATGACTAGTTAAGCTAAAGTTAGATTTCTGAAAATGTAAGCCTTCAATCCTGGTGTTAGTGGTGTAAGTGAAATCCATCCATCCAGATGTTTAGGTGCTACATCCTACCAGCTCCATCCAGATGTTTAGGTGCTACATCCTACCAGCTCCACCCAGGTGTTTCAGGTGCTATACGTCCTACCATCTCCACCCAGGTGTTTCAGGTGCTACGTCCTACCATCTCCACCCAGGTGTTTCAGGTGCTACGTCCTACCATCTCCACCCAGGTGTTTCAGGTGCTATATGTCCTACCATCTCCACCCAGGTGTTTCAGGTGCTACGTCCTACCATCTCCACCCAGGTGTTTCAGGTGCTATACCTCCTACCATCTCCATGCAGAAGGAGCAGTAGTTGATGGGGTCCGTCTTAATGTAGATGTTCATCAGAGGGCTGGCCTTGGAGCAGCTGTCGCAGGGGCCAAACGTGATGGCCATGAAGGTCTGGTCACACATGACTGCGGCTGGCTAGGGACCTGCGGAGAACACCCAGCAGACGCACGCAGAGATTAACGCATCCACCCACCAGGTACACGAAAAAAAACCTGTTGTAATAATACAGATGCATGCAGAGACACACAAACACACACACACACACACACGACAGTGGCACTTGTTTATCACACACACACACACACATATATATATATATATATATATTACTTATAGTTCTTGCCTAGCAAGTGCCATTTCCAGTGTTTTATTCAAATTCTTGTGAGTGTGTGTGTGCGCATGTGCAAAGGTGACTGTTATGTGTGTGTGTGTGTGTGCATGTGTTTGTGGAGAAGCTGAACTCAGAATAAGTACTAATCTCAGGTTGATCCCTCTGAGCTCCAAAGAGCAAAAGTGGCACAAAGTGATTCTGGGAGTGAAAATGTAACAGTGCACACAGAGCATAAACAAATCCCATTTAACATCAATTATTCAGAGAGCTCCAAACATCATACCAGCTAAATGCACTTGTAGGCATGGGTATGTTTTCATTTTGATCTGAGAATGGTAGAAATATTTAATATTCTATTCCGTACATATATTCTGCATATCAGAATACAAGTACTAGTTGTCTACTGCAATAAGGCTTCATAACGCGGTCAGCAGGAAGATGAATCCCCTCTGTACAGAAGCCACTGTTCATCTGACAGACAGCCCAGTCACTCACACAGCCCAGTCCAACATCTGATCTATATATACGGCAATGTGACATCACCGTTTAAAAAAACAAAAAACTTATCGTCTATGGTTGCAGCGTTTCAGCACAAAGACGTCTCGCCCCAGGTGTTGCAACGCAGTAAAGAAAATAGTCTTACCTCACCGGTTGTATTTGTCTTTCTAGAAGTATATTCTGCCCTTGGTGGCTTGTGGATGAGAGTGGAGAGGATTGGAAGGGAGAGACTGGGAGAGGGCAGTAAGCTTCTTATGCAGGTATTAAAGTTGCGACAGCGCTGAGGAATTAACCGGCCCAGGAGCCCAGCAGCTACCTGACTGACCTCCTGGAGCCCACCAGCTACCTGACTGACCCCCAGGATCCCAGCAGTTACCTGACTGACCTCCTGGAGCCCAGCAGTTACCTGACTGACCACCAGGAGCCCAGCAGTTACCTGACTGACCACCAGGAGCCCAGCAGATACCTGACTGACCACCAGGAGCCCAGCAGATACCTGACTGACCACCAGGAGCCCAGCAGCTACCTGACTGACCACCAGGAGCCCAGCAGTTACCTGACTGACCACCAGGAGCCCAGCAGCTACCTGACTGACCACCAGGAGCCCAGCAGCTACCTACCTGACTGATCCCCAGGAGCCCAGCAGTAACCTGACTGATCCCCAGGAGCCCAGCAGATACCTGACTGATCCCCAGGAGCCCAGCAGTTACCTTGGATTGTATAGGAACTCAAAACTAATAGGCAATTGTCATATATCTTGATTACAATAACTGCAAATGTTTTAGGCAACCAGGCATGATGATAGTAATAAACAAGACATCTTCTCCTTGACAGTCAATGTTGAATTCATTTATTTAACTTTTACAGATTTGACATTTTAAACGTATTCAAAGTTTCGTATTGGTGAACACATTCACAAAGCACAGCTACCAGGAACTATAAATGGTCCAGTTTGTCAAATGTTTACATGGGTTTGCGTTAGAATGGACGAGAGGGAACGACCGGTCTGAACTGGTCTGAACTGGTATGGTACAGATGAAGACAAGGATATTCCTCAGTTGGGTTCCTGGGGATTTCATAATATTGGCACCGAAGCTAGTGCTGATGATAACATGATCCTTCATCACTCCTAAATATACAGCAGTCTCTCCAATGGGAAAACTAAAAAGGAAGCAAGGGAATGTAGAGGCAGACCCTGGGAGATGCGCCCGGGGGACAGGGTGAGATGAAGCATCTTGACAACCCTGGGTAAACAGCGTTGTCCCTCTGAAACTAGGCCAGTGTCTCCACACGGCCCCGTGACGGGCGCCACAACCAAAGGGAGTCGTTCGAGCGGAAGCGTGGTGGCCATAGTCGGCGAGACCGCGTGATAAGGGGCGGGGCCTAACCCATGGAGAGCAGGCTCATATCGTAGCTCTGCAGGGAATGCGTTTGCCGCGCTGCAACGAGTTGCCAAGACCCTCGACATAAAAGGCTGAGGACCGTGTGGAATATCTCTTACATGTGACCGTTGACATTTATAGGACGTTGTCTGCGATATATTATTTTTTTTTAAAAGTGCATTTTGACCTACAGCATACCAAAGTAACCTTACAACACATAATGTATGAACAAAGACCACAACACAAAAAGCATGATCATTTCTCGGCTATCCATTTTACAGTGAAAACCCACAACAGAAATACTGACAGCGACGTGGATAAAAAGCATTGTGATGTGTCGAAATCATTCAGAGAGCTAATCATTCAGATCAGGTTTTGCCCAAATCCTACCATTCATGTACACTTTATTAACATTCATATGGTTAAATCGTTCATTAATTCATTTCATGTGGATATGTCATCTCTATTTAAACCAACCTGGAACAGCCTAGTATTCCACAAAATACACATTTGCACAAAAAGGCAGTTTCATAACCTCTGGTAAGATATGAGATATGACATTATGTTTGTTTTTATTGACAATGACAAAACCTATTTCAAATAAAAATGATCAATAAAAAATTAAAAAATCAACAAAAACACATCTTATTCCTAGCTCGTCCCTGTCTGAGCGAGAATGGTCTCGGCTGGGCTTTTATTTGGACGTTTCAGTTTGGTAAAATATCCTTCTCAGCGCCTGCATGTGGGCCAGCAGCCTCCAGATCACACATCTAAAGAGGCATCACCACACACAGCTGGGGTGCACACTTGTTGACCTGCTGTGAGACAAGACCCACCACAATGAAATGATCCTGTAGATCCTGTAAGGATGAGGTCAAAGGGCAAACAAGGTTCAAACTAACATGGATCGGCAAACTTGGGTTTCAGTGAGTACTGTGTAGTGATAGAGGAGACAGAAGTACGGCAGGATTATCAGGAACCAAATGGGCAGACTTCCTTCAGCACGCTAATGCATCTCTAATGGAGGCCGTGTGTTTCTCCTTGTGTTTGACGTCTTAGATAAATGAATACCAAGTAAGACCCTCAGGGACAGGTTAGTAACTACTGCTATGCTGCTGGTGGGGGGGGGGGGGTCATGCCAAGCGGGGGCAGGCTGAACAGGCCAGTTATCATGCTCATGTTAACGTGTTTCCACCAGGCAACACGCTGCGTATGTGGACGCTCCAGGACATGGCGAGACAGAAGCACCCTTTGGTTTTCCACTGAGACCAGACCAGAGCAAGAGGGGAAGAGCCGACGCAGCAGGTCAACATCTAGCTTCTAGTCCTGTCCTCCAGGCAGGCTGCCTCTAAAGCAAAACTCCATCTGTACCAAGTCAGCAGCCCCGTCCTCCAACTACAAGGCAAGGTACTCGTTTCAACAGCAAGAACATTTGTTCAATTGTAATAAAAAAAAGCTAACAACACATGGACTGTTTTGGGACATAAAGACTTTGTTCCTTTTTGGCCACAGAACAGGATGGCATGAGGGTCTGAACAGGTGAGGAGGAAACCAGAGAGGCAGTCAGAATGATGGATGAAATAAAACACAAAGCAACATGACTGCAACAGTGGACATAAAGCATGTCACAGTGGACATAAAACATGTAACAGTGGACATAAAGCATGTCACAGTGGACATAAAACATGTAACAGTGGACATGAAGCATGTAACAGTGGACATAAAACATGTAACAGTGGACATGAAGCATGTAACAGTGGACATAAAGCATGTCACAGTGGACATGAAGCATGTAACAGTGGACATGTCCAGAGGCTGTAGGACAACACCCCCTGAGGGAAGACCCACCATCCTCAATGTCCTTCAAGGTCACGGCCGAGCGGTGGACAACTCCCAAAGAAACAACAATGATGACAATAAGAATAATAACAATAATAATAATAATAATAATACTGAAATAATTTATTTTGAGCTGGTCATAGTAAAACGATGAGAAAGTTCTGTCTGCAGCTCTGTCAGTCTTGGCCAAGAGAACCAAGTGATTTCAAGCAAATCCCACTACAATTCAGCAGATGGCCAGAATAATGTAATGTAATGTTGTGCAAGTGTGTGTGTGTGTGTCTGTGTGTTTGGATCTGTGTGTTCTGTGCGCCAAATATGAGCAACCCTTCATGTACAGCAGTACAGATACATTTAAAATGGTTACTTATAGTTATATATCTAACTACATTAGGAAACTATCTAAATTGACTACATTAACTACAAACAATATAGCTTGAATCCCAACACTTCACTTCAGTTTGTTGAGCTGGTCTGTGATCTTCTAGTTTGGGCTGATATGTTTTCATGTTACACATGTGTTTCCCCTCCCACTAATGGGCTCTCAACTCGGAGGTTCCCAATAACCTCCAGAACCTTCATCAGACCGCCTCATCCTTCCTGACCTCCAGCCCGCGTTGCGCTGCATCACTGCTCCAGTTCCTCTCAGAGATGCGAGCTTAGCGTAGCAAAGTCGTACAAAAGCTGCGCGCCAAAGGAGCTAACAGCAACAGACAGCTTCAGAACATAGTGATGGTGACGTCAAATGATCCGCACACACTGTGTAGTTAATGCTCGTCACATACAGGGGGCCATCGTGGGCTAACTGTTCCAACTGGGGGGACGAAGCTGCGCATCGACACCCACCCAGAGCCTGTAGATCACGTTCACACATCAACACACTGAGACTGAAAACCACGGGTTAGTGTGACGCAGTAAATAAATAGGACACCCTAGAATGATACATTTCTGAATGATATTTATAGATCTATATTTATATATGTATAAGTTGTATGGTACAGACGACAATGCTGTTCCCGTTCCTACGGCGAGGTGAAAGGGAACACACAGAACAGAACGGAGCCTGTGTTCTGTACAGAACAGAACTCAACCCGTATTCTGTACAGAACAGAACAGAGCCTAACCAGCAGGAACATTGATAAGGGATGGAGAGAGCTAGTTTAAATGCTTAAATGCTAGCATTCCTTAGCCTATTGTTGGATGTTTCTGCAATACAGGGGAACCTGGGGTTCCACCATAAACAAGGACCCCACAGGAGAACCTGGGGTTACCATAAACAAGGACCCCATGGGAGAACCTGGGGTTCCACCATAAACAAGGGCCCCACGGGAGAACCAGGGGCCAACTCTGAAGACCTTTTGTTGAACAGAGGAACGGCCTCCTGCTGGCCTTTCTCCACATGCTAACGCCAGAAGAGCAGAACTGAGATGAGCTAACGGCTCTTCAGAGCGCGAGGGGAACTGACCTCGTACCTAAAGAGCCCAGCGTCTCTAGACGCCGGCTGGACCCCCGGACAATCATCTAACAGCAAACAAGTGAGGCCTGGGAGTGTGTGTGTTAACGACAGTGTGTGTGTGTGTGTTGATGAGAGTGTGTGTGTGTGTGTTCATGAGAGCGTGTGTGTTAACAAGAGTGTGTGAGTGTGTGTGTGTGTTAACAAGAGTGTGTGTGTGTGTGTGTGTGTGTGTGTGTGTGTGTGTGTGTGTGTGTGTGTGTGTGTGTGTGTGTGTGTGTGTGTGTGTGCGTATGTGTGTGTGTGCGTATGTGTGTATGTGTGTGTGCGTGCACGTGCGTGCGTGTGTCCTGGGTCTACACGCGGGTGAGGAAGCCCAGGTTGAGGGAGCTGGGTATCTGGATGGTCTCCAGGGCCAGGGAGGAGGGGTTGAAAGGGAAGGTCACTGGGTAGATGACCTTGGTGTCCATCAGCAGCTGGGGCGACTCACAGCGGCCCCGCAGACGCGTCTACGTTCACAAAACATGACAAAGATTCAATCACAAGCAATACAAACATACAAAGGATACCATAACAATTCATTATGAAACACTGCCATCAAACATCAACTACTGCATTCTACTTTTTCCTTATAAGCTCGCTATCAATGAAACACAGAGACTGAGCTAATCCCAATGTTAAAGTACTTCAAACACCTCAGAATGATCATCACATAGATCTGTACAGAAGAGCAGAGACATCCTACAGTACCTGGATGGTCCTGATGAACGCCACTGACACCCTCTCCTCAAACTCATTCACAGGCGTGTACAAGTTCAGCACCTTCACGATCTGAAAAGCAGGACACCATCAGCATGGGAGGTAGAGATCCGCTTGGAGCTCTTCTTGAATTCACAGTTCCAGTTCTTCTTAAGAGACTGCTGTTAAGCGTCTCCAGTGACCAACGTTGACCTGAGGATCACCACGCCTACTGTCCAAAACACTCCTACATGGAGGACCTTCAGATGTATTTCACTTGAGCAGTTGAGACTTGGATCCACACCCATCCCTGGATATCCCGAGTGGAGCTATGTAGTGTAGATAAGCTTCATGTTTCCTCCATGAAGGAGCAGATGTTTTGAGGGTTCAGGTTCAAGAGGATTATACCCAGGCTGTGTTTTAACACACGTTAAAACATTCCCCTGAACATTTGTAAACGGCGATGACTTGGGGCACATGAGGTGTGTAGAGTGAGGTGCGTAGAGTCAGGTGTGTAGAGTGAGGTGTGTAGAGTGAGGTGTGTAGAGTCAGGTGTTTAGAGTGAGGTGTGTAGAGTCAGGTGCGTAGAGTCAGGTGTGTAGAGTCAGGGGCGTGGAATCAGGTGCGTGGAGTCAGGTGTGTAGTATCACACCTGACTCTACACACCTGTGTGTAGTGTGTAGAGTCAGGTGTGTAGAGTGAGGTGTGCAGAGTGAGGTGTGTAGAGTGAGGTGTGTAGTGTCAGGTGTGCAGAGTGAGGTGTGTAGAGTCAGGTGTGTAGAGTCAGGTGTGTAGAGTCAGGTGTGTAGCGTCAGGTGTGTAGCGTCAGGTGTGTAGAGTCAGGTGTGTAGCGTCAGGTGTGTAGCGTCAGGTGTGTAGCGTCAGGTGTGTAGCGTCAGGTGTGTAGAGTCAGGTGTGGTGGGCTACCTGGGCGGTGGTGAGGGCGTGGCACATGGAGCAGATGGCCTCTGCGTCTTCGTCAGTCTTCTTCTTGACCTGCAGGAGCTGGGCGGCCTGAATCAGGGGCTCCAGGGTCTCCTTGGCGCCACAAACCATCAGGTTCTTGTCCCGCAGCCACTCCTCCAACTGGCTCACGTTGTACCTGGGTCACACACACACACACGCACGCACGCACGCACGCACGCACGGTCAGTGAGGTATGTTTGTCAGATGATGGATTTATCGACACCTCCCCTTTGAATGGCCCAATACACACACACACTAACCCCAACACACACACTGACCCCCATCACACACACACACTGACCCCATCACACACACACTGACCCCAATACACACACTAACCCCAACACACACACACACACACACACTGACCCCATCACACACACTAACCCCATCACACACTGGCCCCTTCACACACACACACACACACACACACACACACACACACACACACACACACACTCACACACACACACACACACACACACACACACACACACACACACACACACACACACACACACACACACACACACACACACACACACACACACACACACACACACACACACACACACACTAACCCCACTACTCTCTAGCCCCTCATGGTACCTGATCTGCATGCCCTTGCTCCAGGAGCACATGTCCTTGCGCAGCAGCAGGTTGTTGAGGGTCACGGCGCCGATGATGTAGAACTGCTGCTTGACCACCTGCTTGATGAGCTCTGGGTCGGTGCCGTGCTGGCACATGGTGGAGTGGAAGGCGGCCAGCTGCCGCAGGATGGACTCCAGCGTGTACATGCCCTCGTCCGCGATGCTGGACGTGCGCTTACGGAGACCTGTGGGCTTCACCCCCGAGACGCCCTGGATGGTCTCGTGCTCCAGCATGCCGGACACTGGGGAGGTGGGACACACACACACACACACAGACACACACACACACAGACACACACACACAACACACACAGACGAACAGACACACACGTCAACATGTGCAACATCAATATGCACATCTGTAAATCTGTTCTGCAAGTCAGCACAAACTGTGCTAGAATGCCATATATATATATATA
>OMKI01029034.1:1592-12451 GCA_900302315.1 Phycis blennoides
CACACACCTCTCTGAAGAATCGGTGTCAGCAATGTTTAACCCTTTAACCGTGTGTGTATGTGTGTGTGTGTGTGTGTGCGTGTGAGCGTAGGTGGAAGACCCCACGTGGCACTTGGTGCGTCCGGACCCACCGGGGGGTTTTCGTTCTCTCACTCTCTCTCTCTCTCACTCACCGGGCAGGGTGTACTCCGACAGGGAGTCCAGGCCCCCCGACGAGTCCCCGTCCCCGGGCCCCGAGGAGTAGGCGCCCCCCAGGGCGTCCTGCGCGTGGGTGGAGCCCTGGTCCCGCTGGGCCAGCGGCGGGTAGGGCTCCAGGGAGGACACCTGGCTGACGGAGGAGCTGAAGTAGGCCGGGGGCAGCTGCGGGGAGGGGGCCGGCAGGCCGGGCGAGTAGGGGGGCCGCAGGGCCACCGCCGTGTTGGGGAGGTTGGTGGGGATGGCCCCCTGCACTGGGCTCTGGGGAGTGAAACACAGTGTTGTTGCAGTGACAGACGGGACGGGTGGGAATAGGGGATAGGGGGATGAATTGAATAGCGAGCTTTGAACGGGTCCTGCACAAAATATGCACATTAAAAATAAAACCTAATTTCAAACGGCTCTACGTTACAAAGACACAGGACCCCCGCTAACGTTTGACAGGAGACAAGACCTTCGGAGGTCTGGCATGTTGATCCAAAAACATATAATTGGTTGCCTGGCAGAATTTGGGGATCAGACCCAGTAATTAAGTAAGTAAAGTTTATTTTTAGAGCACATTTAAAACACAGCTCGCACTGACCAAAGTGCTGTATAAAGTGCATTAGCTAAAGAATAATAAAATAAGATAAAATAACATTTAAAAAAAGTAAATAAATACACATACAGATCAGTGATTTAAGCTAAGACGACATCAACAGACAACACTTAATTACAGACATAACAGGGTAACAATTATAATTATAACAATTATAACACAGGGAAGGCCAATGTAAAAAGGTGCGTTTTGAGCCTGGTTTTAAAAAGTGTGGTGGAAGGGGTATTTCTGATGTCAAGTGGCAGTTGGTTCCACAGCTGAGGGCCGGCAACAGAAAAGGCTCTGTCACCTTTTTGCTTAAGCCGGGACCGTGGGACATGGAGGAGACCCTGGCTGGAGGATCTGAGGGACCTGGGGGCTACATGGGGATGAATGATATCAACTATGTAGCTGGGGGCCAGGCCATGGAGAGCCTTAAAAACCAAGAGCAGTATTTTAAATTGTATCCTTGACTGGACTGGAAGCCAGTGCAAGGAGGCTAGGACAGGTGTAATATGTTCAAACGTCACTAAACGTCACTTTAAGTTCGTCATACGCAGCATGTGAGTCCGGGGAAACTCATTGTTCTTTGCCAGCAGGGCTCTCACCAGTTTGGTGGTGGCAGCAGAATTAGGCAGAAGCCTAAGTAGTGAACCGATGCTGTGTTCTGAAGGGTAGGCATGTCTGTGATGGCTTACTTTCTCCTGGTCAGGCCCCATGATTTCTGCGCTGACTCTATGTCCCACAAACAGAACCTCAAGCTGTGCAAAGGCACACTTTTCGCTCAGTGTTCGTCCGGCCTGCTGGAGCCGACCCAGTACCGCCGGGAGAGCTAAGAACATCATCTGCGTGGCATGTGACCCCACTTCGTCCATCTAATAGCTGATACCTCTGTGCCCCGGACCCCAGCTGTTGCCAGAAGGCAAGACGTTCAAATCGAACCGTCAAAAAGGTGTGACAAAGGTCTGTGAGCTCCCTGCTCCCCTGCGCTGAAGCTGTTTGCCATAATCCCGGAAAAGGGCATCTTGCTGTGAAGAGCCTTGTACCATTCAACTGAGCAAATGGCTTCTGTGTTTTTTAAGACTTGCTCATCTCCCCCCGGTTCTTCAACCCCCTGTACCTGCACTATAAGGTGCAGTGCTGTAAGCAGCATTGCATATGGGTAAGTGAGCCCCATTCCACATCAATGATTTAACCAAATTCATAACGACTGAAGATTCATGAAGAAAAATCGTAAAATAATCATATTCTAAGTTCAGTGTTATTTTATTTGTGTTTAAGTCGTGTTGTATGCAAATGAATGAATTCCCTCCCAAAACGTTGGACTACATAGGACTGCAAAATCTATTTTTATAATATTAACATCACGTCTGTCAGAAATACAACAGTATTTCGTGGAGTGGAGATGAGGCTGCAGGTTGTCAAGATATGTGAAGAGACGGAAATAGTGCGCCCACGCGCCACATTTTATAACTGGGAGATAGCTCCGTCGCCATGGAGATGAGGTCCTCAGCCATTAATAATAGACTGGTTAAACAATCTTTCATTTCACTACGTCCATCGTTTTCTTTACACTGACAACCTATGTACATGGCTGTCGACAATGACGAAGGGGCCAACATTAGCGATTCAATACGCCGGGGGAGACACGCCATTCAAATCCTTTTTTCCCATGATAATTAATATGGTCATATAGCCCAAACCAATCTTGGCAATCATTATAAGTAGCCTTTTTTTTTTTTTTTTTTTAAAGCAATGCGGCCTCGCCATCGTTTCTGCTAAGAAATATGGCATCGACTCAATTAAAGCCGGGGGCCGTTCTCTCAGCAGCCGACTGAACACAACAGTCGTGTGTCCGCGGCGAAGCGATTGTTTTCCTTTTTTTCCTGCAGATGTGGGGGTTGAACGGGAGACATTTGTATTTCCTACGGGGCGATGTACACCACGTCACTTCTATGTAGCCCAATCTCGCACGGACAACACATGTACAAAGACAGATGTAGGCTGTGTACCACGAAGAAAACAAACGTAGGATACTTACCTTATCGATTACTGTGTCGTTGTCATAACCGTGGTTCTCTCTTCTCCTGGAAAGACTGTCTGCTTTGCACGACGTGCTGTCGGATCGCTCTGGCCAACGGATCGAGTTTTTAATTTAATGCATCCTCTCCTCCATCGTCTTAGTGAAGGATTCATTTCCTGTCATTCGGTGAACGCTACACCCCCTCCTCTAACACCGTAGGAGATGTAGTCCGCCCGCAGTCTACACAAGAGATGGGGAGAGAGATGAGGGAGAGACAAGCAGAGAGAGAGACAGAGAGGGAGAGGGAGGGGGGGGGGGGGGGGGGAAGAGAGATTTACAAATAAATAAAATGTTTCAAAAGCCTGATGAAATGTCGTGATATGTGTACAGTGAATCAATATGTCACAGTAAATCAATAGGTTTTTGACCGGGACATCAACTAATACAGTTCAGTCTAAAGACCCTTTTAATAGCCGGCAACAGAACAACTGCCCTCGCTCAACAGGTGGTGCTACAGCTCTCTGCCAACCGGTGGACGGTTCGAAATATTTGATCCAGCGGTTCCCACCGTTTGGGCCGCGACCCCACTTTCACGTTTACATCTTACACCAACTTCTAGCTTGTGCGTCTGATTCTACAAAAAAAAAAAAAACGTTTCAACCCGTTAAACATCAACCATTGTGTTTTATTATTTCAGGGTTTTTTTTTAATACGTGTCATTCCTTTAAAAGATAGATAGGCCTAATCACAAACACGTAATCAATCTCATACCGGTATGTGATTGATCAGTGCCTTCAAGGGCCAGCCAGGCTTCTCAATCTATGGTAATGTTTTCAGTTCATTTCTAAAATCTGAATCCGCTATTCAGGAACCCAATGAAGTGGTCCCCCACAAGCAGTTATGGGGTAAAAAAAATGCATTATGGTCATATTATCCAAAACTAAAGCAAACAAAATTGTAAAAAGCGATTTCGCTGTTTGGTCGGATAACCACATAAAAAAAATGAGAAACGGTGCAAACCATGTCTTATACAAGCTAAGACAACTATTACAGCATGGATACATTGAAAATATACAGTATGTGTTGACTGCTATGTTGACTTGCAGGACCTTCGCTGCGCCTGACAACAGAAACACACTCACTCACCCACAAACACGCGCGCGCACGCACGTACCCACAAACACGCGCGCGCATACAAAGTCTATTTCCTGTAAACACTGGGAGGTTAATGACAAACTTAAGGATATGCATGGTCACACTAAGTAACAGACTTCAAGGTCACACCAGTTAAACTGCTAATTTAAAATGAAGGACAATTATATTGGCATGGCATGTCATTTTTTTTCTTTATGGATTATTTTTTTCTTATGTATGTAGACATATCCCAACAAAGAAAGCACGTCAAAGTCATGAATGACATCTGAATAAAAACGTTCTAATCGCTGTGGGTGATTGATTTATACTGCTCTCTGGTCAACTATTAGACAGGGTGATCGGAGGGGGTGTGTACAGCGGCAGGAAGCATTATTGCAAAAAATGATAAGAACATACCGACCTTTTTCAGGTAGGTGGGGTCTTTTGCCGAACAAAACCCTCCTCCTCTGTTCCCACAAAGTGCCCTCAATATCGCAGAGTTAAACACAAACAACCCGGGGACAATAAGAGAAAGGAGACACTGAGAACACCGAGTGCGAGCTGAGGCTGACAACAGGTGAGAACACAATGAGTTACTGAGACCAAGTCTTAAAACGCACAGATTGATTGCTCAAATGAAATGATTACTGAAATCAATACAAAAAAAAGAACTTATAAAAGCACTTCTGTTTGTTTCAGGTAGCTGTAGCATAATTATCAATATTTAAATATTTATATATTGACAGTAGAATGCTTTCAAACGTGTGGTGTTTTGTAAAACGGATTCATATATTGTGATTTGTTTGTAAAGCTGTAGTTATTGCTATGTATGTGTAACATGTAGTAAATGTGTCATTGCCCACTAATGTCCATTTAATTCATCGCTGACTGAATGAAAATTCCAAAAGAAAATAGCTGACGAGATTATTTCTTTTAGTGACCCGCAGGAAAGGAGTTCTCCCTCGAGGTGCGCCCACCGCTGTGCAACATGACCACCAACAAGCCGGTCCAGCGGCGAATCGTGTCCAAGGACGGCCACAACAACGTGAGGGTGGACAACGTGGAGGGCATGGTCAAGCTGTACCTCCACGACATCTGGACCACGGTGGTGGACATGAAGTGGCGCTACAAGCTCACCCTGTTCGCCTCCACCTTCGTCATGACCTGGTTCTTCTTCGGGGTCATGTTCTACTTCATCAGCATGGGCAACGGGGACTTCGAGGAGACGCTGCCGTCCAACCACACGCCCTGCGTGGAGAACGCCAAGACGCTGACCGGCGCCTTCCTCTTCTCCCTGGAGTCCCAGACCACCATCGGCTACGGCTTCCGCTACATCAACGAGGAGTGTCCCCTGGCCATCTTCACGCTGGTGGCCCAGCTCGTGATCACCGGCCTGGCGGAGATCTTCGTCACCGGGGCCTTCCTGGCCAAGCTGGCGCGGCCCAAGAAGCGGGCCGAGACCATCAAGTTCAGCCGCTCGGCCGTGGTGTGCCGGCGGGGCGGCGCCCTCTGCATCATGGTGCGCGTGGCCAACATGAGGAAGAGCCTGCTGGTCCAGTGCCAGCTCACGGGCAAGCTCCTCCACCCCAAAGTGACGCAGGAGGGCGAAAAGACGCTGGTCCACCAGAGCGGCGTGAGCTTCCTCATGGACTCCAGCGGGGAGTGCCCCTTCCTCATCCTGCCGCTGACGTTCTACCACGTGCTGGACGAGAGCAGCCCCCTGGCGGGCCTGACGGCGGAGAACCTGCACACGCGGGACTTTGAGCTGCTGGTGACCCTGAACGCCACCATGGAGTCCACGGCGGCCACCTGCCAGAGCCGCACGTCCTACGTGGCCCAGGAGATCCTGTGGGGCTACGAGTTCAAGCCGGTGCTCTTCAGCAACAACAACAGCCGCTACGTGGCCGACTTTAGCTTCTTCGACAAGGTGCAGGCAAGCGGCGATGCTGTGTTTCTCAGCAACAACACGGAGAAGCTCAAGCTGGAGGAAGAATATAAAAAAGAGTAATTCAAGCCGGTATCATGTCTCATCTTTGTTTTGCATGTGAATAACTTTTCATTGTTAAACTCCACGTCTAGAGACTTACCCTAGGGTCCTAGATCGCGGCCAGTTATAGGATGCTTTGTTATTAGTTTTAGAGGAATTTCTGTTGCATTATACAAATGAATAAGATTCCTCAAACCCTTTTAAACCAAGGCCATTTTATTTACATTCAAAGTTATGTGCACTTAATTTAGTTGTTCTTGGTTGTTTTTTTTACATCTCTTTCGTTTCAAAGACTACTTTAGATGCTTTACAACTTTACATTTTCTTCCTTTTTCCTTGATATGCTTAAGAGATGGTGGACAGCTTATCGTCTGTCACCTATCAGTAGTATTGTCTATGAAGTCAGTGTTGCCAGATCTCTCGAAACAAGCAAAAGCAACTCTCAAAATAAGATGAAGATACAGGGTTAGCCTGGAATTACAGACAGATTACACTACAGTGTAGGCTTACACTGAGTTCATTAAGAGTTAGCATTTCTTGTTTCTCTTGTCACTGTCCAGGCACTATAGATTGAGAGTAGGCCTATGTATCTCCATAGTCTGCCTAGGTCAATGGTCATGATATGATTAGGATTTATGACAGCATTTTGAATATAGGACCTGAATTTCCGTATGTTGGTCAATGAGGGGACCCAAGGAAGAAAACCACAATTTCTATTGCTAATATTGGGATATATTGTGTATACAGCCATTTAAAACAGGTAGCACAGGACATAGGTAACTGGTTAGACAGGTGTACAATAGGGGAGACTGTAAAACAATCTGTTGTTTGTTTGAAAGTGTCCGAGACATTCTTGTAATTCAAGATGGAAAGGGATCATTTAGGAGTCCTAATGTCACATGCCTTCATTTTAATCTCTTATTTCTAGGACTTCTAGGATTTCTAGGAAGTGTGATTCTCACCTTTACCTAATAATGTTAGGTTATTAAAGTAAATACAATGGCTGTGATGTTGATTTGATGGGCATAATTTTATGGTAACCCTCATTCATCATTTCAATTTGAATTTGATCTAATTTACAATAAAAAAAAATGTTTTGCTGAACACACACGTCTTTGAATGTAAAGGTGACAGTCTTTCTGCCAAGAGCGGGTCTTTCTTTACCAGCCTGACAGACACCACCGCAGCAACACTCCTGCCGTTGTTGTGACAACAGCGTCAGTCAGGGCCGCCACTCTGTCGGCAAACCTCACATGCATGTTTGTTTCAAAACAAAGGTAATGTTTCTCCTTTAAATTGCGTTCAAACAAAATGCACGACTGACACGATGGGAAAAATGCGGTCTTTGCAAAAACATCAAAAACATGAATGAAGACGAACACTCGAAACACGCGAGCTGTGATTTGCTCAGGTAAGTTGTTATGGTGCAATGTGTTTGTAGAATAGAAGAATAGGGAACTGAGACAAGCAACCAACGTCATACACATTAAATACAGGGCCATAATCACAGACATGTTTTCAGTGTTGTTACTACTGCTACTGTACTATTAGGCCTATACCAATTATATGATGCACATGCAAGGCTGTAACGTGTGCATCTACCCTAGTGTAGCAGAGAAGGGCAAACTGGCATCTCTTCCTGTCATCGCTCTTGATTTAGATTGAAGACAGAGATTGAGTGACAGAGTGAGAGAGAGAGAGAGAGAGAGAGAGAGAGAGAGAGTCAACATTAGCAGTTCAACCTATCTTCCGAGGTATGTTTTCTACTTCCATTGGGGAGTGGCTGTTGGTTGATTCACATTCACATGTGCGCGTTGAGATGGAGGGCTAAAGAAACTCCATGGCCTGCTGCTGTGGTACAATACGCAGTATGCCAACACCAGCGGTGATACGTACATTCACATCCACGGAACTCGGCAAGACAGATTGAGACACAGCCTTCCAAGTGTAATAATATCGGTGTTATCTTTACTTATGCTCATGTGAACGACAATGTGAACAAACATTAATAACCTCCAACCCGTCGGTAAATTAACTGTTTATTTTCTGGACCCTATGCTATTTGCTAAAACGTACTGTATTGATTAAAGCATGTGCAGCCCAGAGTATTCAAACAAATGCAAAGTGGAACTAAAAGTGAGTATTGTGCTCAGTGTGATGTGAGACGTGAGAGCAATTCTTCAAAGTTGTGTCTCATTTTGTGAAAAGACCCCACAGAAGACACAAATATATTGTCAATACATTTTATTTAGCGTCAACATTCCTTACTTCTACACATTTCAGCAGATTAAAGTACATTTAATAGCAAAGTAAAATTAACGTTTGTTTTGTGCTAGTTCAAAATGTTGGGGGAGGGTATTTCATTGTACATAAGCTGTCCTTACCAAAAAATAAAATAAAAAAGTGATGTCTACGCTAAAACAAAAGTGGACAAACCTATGGAATAAACCTTAGCAGTCACTTTTATCGAAAGCTCAGTGAACATCAGAAGTCAGGAGTCAAGATCATCGACACATGTCGTGGAAGCATGCGGGGGGATTCCTATTACGCACGTTTTATTCAACATATGCAAACTATCGAATGCATTTGGAAAATAGAATGCCTTTTGTTAATCTGTTAAAACGTTTGTAAGACAGCGTGAAGCAGAATGTAAAACCCCTCATCTCGTGAAATATCTGCAAGTACCATGCTTGTATTTACGATCACTTGATGTTTCACTTGAAATGAAAACCGTTGCAAATCCTCCTAGACACGAACCACCGTATTATATACACACTCATACACACACACACACACACACACACACACACACACACACACACACACAATCAATCAATCAATCAATCACACACACACACACACACACACACACACACACACACACACACACACACACACACACACTTCATTCGGCAACAGTCGTCTGGGAATCAGTCACAGGGAGCTCCAGCTTTTCACACTTGGTCAGCTTTAAAGTCAAGTGCTGTGCGATCTCGTTAGGATCTGTGTATTTACAAGCAGGGACGTCCTACAAGGAAGAGATGATCATCGTTAGCTTGTGCCGTCACTCATCAGTTGTCACTCATCACACATTTTGGTTTGCATTACAGCTGAAATATATATCCTGCCTCTCGACATCAACTGCTCATAATCAAGAAGTAGAAGAATCAGGACCTTTCGGTCGTTATTGATCATTCTCAGTATTTACATATGGGAATGAGATTTGTTCTCGGCATCTGACCCATCCTATGGTACATAGGTGCAGGGGGCAGCTATGTACAGTGCCCGGGGAAAGCATCATCCACACATTTGTGACAGTAATATTTTGTCATATTTAGACTGCGTGCCTGCCTGCGTGCGTGTCTGCATGCGTTTAGTTTTTGCAAGACATCGCGGCATTTGTTGCCATAACCTTATCGTAACACATTTGCAAATCCATATGTTTTTACACCTCTGATGTAAATGGTCTTATTGGTTTAGGGATGAGACACTGATTAACACTGGTCTGCTCCAGAGCTCTGGAGCTTCAGACATTTAAATTTAAGGCATTTAGCAGACACTTTTGTCCAAAGTGACTTACAATAAGTACATTTGTCAGATCCAAATTATCCACTTCCAATACTACGGGGTGGTCAGCAGCAGAGGACTCAATAGAAATTACATACTTAGGCCATAACATACGGTGTTAGTCTGTTATTACCACATGCGATTACCCACCTTAAGGTCTGCAATTTTGCTTTCTTTTGTGCTGAACTCCCGGAGCATGTATTCACACCCCGCCTGAAAACACAGGTCAGGATTAGCATTCATTAGCTTTCTGTCCAGTGCTGCAGAAACATGGAGACACCTTCCTGTCTTCTACTGCAGAAACATAAAGACACCTTCCTGTCTTCTACTGCAGAAACATGGAGTCTTTCGGTTCAATACAGTAGAAACCTGAAGATATCTTTCTGTTCAGTACTGTAGAAACATGAAGACATCTTTCTGATCAGTATTGTAGAATAATGAAGGTATCTTTCTGTTCAGTACTGTAGAAACATGAAGACATCTTTCTGATCAGTATTGTAGAATAATGAAGGTATCTTTCTGTTCAGTACTGTAGAAACATGAAGACATCTTTCTGATCAGTATTGTAGAATAATGAAGGTATCTTTCTGTTCAGTACTGTAGAAACATGAAGACATCCTTCTGTTCAGTACAGTAGAAACATGAAGACATATTCCTGTTCAGTACAGTAGAAACATGAAGACATATTCCTGTTCAGTACAGTAGAAACATGAAGACATATTTCTGTTCAGTACAGTAGAAACATGAAGACATATTTCTGTTCAGTACAGTAGAAACAGGAAGACATCCTTCTGTTCCACAAGGTGGCTGAGGGTTCCGGGGTCTCTTGCCTCATGATAGAGCCGCGTGTCATTTATCCGGATGAGCACTCCGTCCACCCGCAGGAAGAATCGCAGCAGCAGGAAGAAGCTGGTGGGCATTACCCTCTGATGGGAGAACAACGCAGAACCCAGTCAAGCACCTGGAGGAGTGTGTGTGTGTACGTGTTTGTATACGCGTGTACGTGTTTGTATCTGGACAATTGACCAAAACACTTCAAAGGTGTGGGAGACAATTCCCTCTCGGGTGTGAGTTAAGAATTAGTACCCATCCATTTATTAATGGTTAAGCTTGACTGTGATTGTGACTGGGAACAAAGTAAATAACATAAAATACATTCAAACAAACATAAGCGCCGGAGAAGAGAAGACGGCACCACATACTATTTTGACGCTGATCATGGAGACGCCGTGGTCATGCAGCTCGTCCTCAAACAGCAGCACCTCGTCAAAGAACATGATCTGCTCCCGGGCTTTGAGCTTCTCCAGGTCGATCCGCTCCGTCGTCTCGGTCACCTTCGGGGGGGGGGGGGGGGGGGGGGGGAGACCACACACCCC
>OMKI01029074.1:3071-14700 GCA_900302315.1 Phycis blennoides
GTACTTAAAAACACATACACCGATTGAAAAGCAGACAGACAAGTACACAGACAGTCCGTGTACCTGTCTCTCTGTGTACCTGTGTACCAGGCTGACAAACACACAGGCAGTCACAGACAGTCAGTCACAGACAGACAGACAGGTACACAGACAGACAGACTGTGGCCAGAAAGGCCACATGGTGTGACCAAAGACACCACAGGGTGTTGATGACACATGATGTTGTTTGATCACTCTGTTTCTCTCTCTTTCTGCCTTGATCTCTCATTCTCTCTCCTGCTCATTATCCTCCTATATATCTTTCTCTCCCTCCTCCTCATTCTCTCCCCCACTCTTTTTAATTCTCTCTCTCTCTCTCTCTCTCTCTCTCTCTCTCTCTCTCTCTCTCTCTCTCTCTCTCTCTCTCTCTCTCTCTCTCTCTCTCTCTCTCTCTCTCTCTCTCTCTCTCTCTCTCTCTCTCTCTCTCTCTCTCTCTCTCTCTCTCTCTCTCTCTCCTTATTCCCATGTATATATCTGTGTCTCTCTCCCTCCGTCCAGACAGTGATGCAGGGTTGTGCTTGCTTGCTTGCGGTCCATGCTGTTGCAGTGAGACAGCATGTCACCAGCATGTCACCCTCTACTTCAGACAGCACCGCCGTTAAAGCACACCGCCACCACAATGTCTACACACAGAAACAGCGCCCTCTCTTGGCGAGCCGTCACTGTAACCATTGTCTCAAACTGCAGCCCCACAGCAGCAGGTGATCACAGCACCAATGTGTGTGGTTTGAAGAGATCAGTGTTTATACATCTCGATTCCTTATGGTCCCCCTATCCATATTTATATTGTTATTATCTCTATATTCTCTGGTGGTTGCTGGGGAGGATATAGATACAATCATATGATCTCAGATAGAATCGGTACCCTCCCATGTGTGCACAAGAAAGATGGGAAGGCACTGAGCAGCATCCGATTCAGATGAGTTCATTGTTCCCTCGGGAAATTGTTTCTGTTAGAATTGCTCAGCTCAAGATAATAGAAAATAGAAAACATTTAAGTAAAACATAGAAAACACATAAAGTCTGGTAAGAGAATAAGAATAGAGAAAAAGAATGCAGGTAAGTAAATTCAATGTGCACAGGAAGATGTATATATGGTAAGCATACACATAAAATAAACTATAAAGTGTCTCATGAAAATGTGAAGACATTTAAGTAGTTCATGGACAGGTCTTCACGTGATGCTGACCAGCAACAATGCTGCTGAGATATTGCATCACGCAGAATCACCCTTTAGAAAAATGTTGTACTTTTCAAATAATTATACAGATAATATGAATGCTTTAGTTAGGAATATAAAATGTGTTATATATGCCGTACATTTAAATGCTTTTTACTTCTAGGATCAATACTCACACTAAAGAGAAAAGAGAGGGTTCCAAGAGTAATAAAGGTGAAGCCTGTTCCAGGCTTCTAAGAGACTGTTAACATCAATGCTCTCCCTGTCCTCTTCTATGTAAGTACTTAATGGAGGTGACGGCGCTAGGACGAGTTGACATTGTGTGCGACGCTTTCCAAAATTAGATATAGAACAGGGGATTCAATTTGCGGCACTTTGAGACATCATAAAGAGCTAGGTTTTGCCAGAAGCTAAAGGCTACTCGACCAGAAACACTCATCCAATGACATAAACCAACCACTCACACATCCAACCACGCCTCTATTCAACCATCCACACAGCCCGCCCACCCATCCACACAGTCAACCAACAACACCCCATCCAAACAGCCATTCAACACAGACCATCCTACCAAGACTACATCCAGCCACCCATCCCAACCACAGCCATCCAACCAGCCACCCATCCCAACACAGCCATCCAACCAGCCACCCATCCCAACACGAAGCCATCCAACCAGCCACCCATCCCAACACACAGCCATCCAACCAGCCACCCATCCCAACTCGAAGCCATCCAACCAGCCACCCATCCCAACACACATCCATCCAACCAGCCACCCATCCAATGCAGAGCCAACTAAGCTACTGTACTGCACAGCTTCAGCCAAGATGTTTTCGCTGTGCCGGTCTCACGCAGCAGAATGCTACGTGAGCCACTATGCAGTAACACAGCATTCCTGCAGAACAATGGAAAGCAAGCTCAAGCCACTGTCCTCAACATGTAGACATACAATCATGAGGAGGATGGTGCGTCAGTCTCTCTGCATCTGTTCTATTTCTCATGGAGAGCATGCTCAAGATTCTAGAGAATTACTTTTGCTGCTATAGATTTTGGCTTCTTGGGCGTTGAGTTCAATGGTCAGATGTAATTAGACACGTTACTACTGGTTTGGTGCACTCTATGTTGGGATCTTCCTGCTGTGATGAGTGACAGCTTGACAAAAGTTGTTTCAGAAGAGGTGTACTTCCTCTCTCTCTGCTAATGAAAAATGGGGACAGGTGTGAAGACTGCAACATCCTGTTAAACGGCCCGGGCAAATCGATTCAAATAAACGATGGACCAAGTGGTCTTATTTCTGGAAAGAAACGAGAGGAGAAAATACATTTGACTGGGAGGGGCAGGAGTAGTTGTGGTAGTAAAGTGGTTGGGACATTTTGGGACAGGTTTTTTTAAACATATCAATCCTCACACAAAATCATAGAGATGTACGATGTGGATGATGTGAGCTGCTCTTATTACCGGAACTTTTTAGACCATATACCTGGTGCCAAACAGAAGACAAATATCGCCAGCATGCTGAACAAAGCTAGTATCTTGACAGAAGGCCAAATAAACAAGTGGATGAATAAAACACAAAAAAAAACCCTCTAGTGTCAACACTCCATGGCATATTTCAACAAAACCTGAGACAATAAAAAAACACCATTTACACTAAATCAGAACAGTTGGCTAGGATGAGGCGGTGTGTCGACAAGCAACAATGTTAATTCTGAACTACAGCTGATGAATAACGTAGAAACCGCTCCTTCTGAGAGTCGAAAGGGATCCCTTCAGATCCCCCTTCTGCTGTAGCACAGGCGTATGACAGATCTGTGACACGGGCCTTGGGAGCACGACAGCCAGTGTGTGCGAGACGACGCGTCTCCAGGCGGTCATGTCACCCGCCCATGATGGAAATGCCTCTTTAATAAACCTTCCAGTCCGGATCTTACATCCCAGGAAGAACAGTGGGATGGTTGTCATGGTGACATCCCGCACAGCCTCCAACCACCACTTAAGTTCCGGTCGGCCGCCGGTTCCTCTGGGCAGACAACCTCATGGGGAACCTTCCATTAGGCGTCCGCAGACGATACTTGGCCCTCCCTCTCCCTGTCTCTCTCGCCCTTTTTGCTTGTCTTCGCCATTCTCTAGATCTCATTGGGCTTGAGCTCCATGTTTATTCATACGGTAACCTTTTAAATATTTCCAAGCACCCTCCAACAAAGACCTCAGCGGCATATTAATACCTCATCTGTGTTTCATTATTCTCTTCTCTGGCTCTCATCGCACTCAAGATGCCCAACGTCCTCCTCACTCTCTTCTCTCCATCTCTGTTCCCCGCTGTGCTCTGGGTCGTTATACCTCTTTTATCTCTCTCTCTCTCCCTCCCTCTCCAACACCAATGACATGAGTGACACTAATGTGTGCCCAACATTGCTCTTCCTACAACCCCCTATGAGGGCTATACCTCCTCACTCTGAGTGTGCTATGTACACTCAGAGTATGTAAGGTTGCTTGAAGTCTGTCCTGTCCTGGCTTTAAGCAACATGGTGATTATATTGATATATTAAGATAATAAAAGACTAACTACATATTTGCTTCATTCCACCTTGGTTTTTCCATTGATGTCAGAACCTTATAACCTATTAAAGGGTAAAGGGGCATTTAGCAGACGGTTTTGTTCAAAGCGACCTAGAATCAGTACATTTCTGGGGTTCGACATGTGGACAGCTGGAGGAGGGGGATCAAGGGGATCGAACCGCCGAACCATCGTCCATCAAACCATGGCAACAGCATGTTAGCCATGCTTATTTTCAAAATGGGAGAATGACCAGTCTCATATAGGTAGACGGCATAAATTACCTGAACTCAACCATTATACAGGTCATCAACTAAACAACTAACTACACTTGCATTTTTAGACTTATATTTTCTATCCTATAAATTAACAAACGAATGATATAAACAAACTGAATTATTCCCTTTGCAAAAAAAATGAATACACAATACAGAATACAATATTATCAACCCTTTCATTTCCATGGACCACTTCCGTCACTTCCAATATGTCTCTGCCGGAACGAATCCTTTGCCCGAACACCTTGGGACTTGGCGACGATTGTAAAAATACAATTAATAAACATTGCATAAACAATATATATATATATATACATATCACTACTTATCGCACCATCACAACATCGCTTATATCACCAATTAATATCACCTTTCTCTTATTGGGAGTGCGATCACGGACTCTGTAACACACACACCCCAACAAACCAATAAAGAGACATGAATGACATACGCAGGTGTGCGCATTGTGAAATTAATAAAGTTGTGAATATAAGCATCACGATATATGCACATAATGAATCAGAAGTAACCATGTTGTATTGGTAACGGAGTGCCCCGGAGTGCTACGTCACGTCTCACCATACCATCAAAACACACGCCAAAGTACCATGGATTACTATGTCGATGATCACATAACAGATATCACCACGTAATATGTTACAGTATATAATAGAATGATGCCATATAATTACATCATTAATATATATATATATATATATACTGTATATATATAGTTTTTAGATATTTTTAGATGTATTTTTGTGTGAGGCTTCCTCTACTCTGAGCATCAATTCTCTCTCCAGCATCTCTGCTCCCCACCCCACTCCATCCTCCCCCTCCATCTGCCCCTGGTTCGCGAGGAGGTCTCGACAACGTGGATATCCTCATCCACCACGACTCATCACTCCGCTAGCGAAGCCTCCGCCGCCACCGCCGCCGCTGCCACGGCCCAGATTGGTTTTTAGCCTTCCAGTGAATTGATTGAGAAAAAGAAATTTAAAGTAATGTGTTTGCCAATAAGTTGCCGCAGCGGCTGGGATTGAAGCGTTAGCATTAGGCTCCCAGACGGCTCCCATCCATATCTAGTGAGGCCGTGCCTGTAGGGCACACAAACTATCAAGCTATGCTCAAGCACCTCCAGTATTACCTCCTTTAGCTCCAACCAACCAATGTGGGCTCTGACAGGGAAATAAGGGAGAGGTGTGAGTGTGTGTGTGTGACATTTGTTCCATGTGCCTCTGCGTGTGTGTGAGTGGCTGCTTGTGCATGTAGCTGAGTTGAGGCGGTGAAGTAAGAAGACGATGGCGTGATGAGAAAAAAAGCGATCTGTTCTGAGGGAATAAGTGATGGAGCTGCAGTGCCTTGCTGAAGCCTTTCTGATCAATGGAGAACATCTCCGGGCTGCTATCAATAAGAGACAACAGCAGTGCTTTGCCCACCAGCTGCACCTTCCACATCTCAGCTTAACCTGACATGTTTTGATGGCTTGTGACAGTCCAATCACTGGGTTATGAGTCCGTTTCAAACACGACCTAACCTTGTTTTCCTGCAATCGACGATGCAAAATACACAAATTACACGAGGAAGTCTTTGCCGTGTTTTTTGACACTGAGCACGCTTTAACATCAATTTGGAATGAATTAGTTTTGTATTGAATCTGTCACGTCACACCAGACATATAGAGATATGTCGTTGCCACAGTTTTAAGACCATAATTGAGGTATTGGACGGTTCATTCTTCTATCAACACAGATGGATTGAGCCATTGGTGTCAGATGATGTTTCGTTCATTCATTAAATAAGTAATCATCCTATTATGCTCACACAAACACAAACTACATGCACAGAGAAAGAGACAAAGAGAGAGCCTGGGCCTTTTTTTCCTTTGTATACACACTAGACATACACGTCAACAATGTACATTTCATGAAAAGACGTGAAGTCGGGGTCTTCATTCTTTTGTTATGAGTGATTGTATTCGTTTAACTGACGTTTTACATGGACAAACCTCATGATATATAACCTACTAATTTGAGGTACCCATAATATATATACTATATACCCATAATATAGGTATAGGTATATCTGATTTCTACTTACTGTTATATTTTTGTCATCTACCACCCCTACGTTAGACCGGCTATAGACAGTTCTTGCTGCTGCCTGAGTATCTGTTTAGTCATCAACGTTTTATGAGAAAGGGATGTACTGTATGTGATGCGATCCAAGGCTTTAACATAAAATCTCATTGCACTGGAACCACGGGATATACCATCTGCTTGTATATACTGTCTGCTCTTATGTATCTGCTCCTATTTCCCTGTATCTTTAAAGTAGGAAAATATATAAATAGTGAAAATAGTTCAACTGGTTTGGAGTGGTTGGACATCTGAGATGACCCCCCATAATCCTGAGGTAGGTTTAGGTTTAAAAGTTAATGAATGGCTGTGAGATGCTGATGCATTGCGGTTGACATGAAACTGTGAAGGGATTCGTAGCTCAGGCCTTGTGTGGGCAGCAAGTCTGCATGTTAGTTTGGCAGTTTCTTTGTTTGTTGTTTCTGCTTCCTTTCTTTCCCGTCTGAAAGCCTATAGGATGAGTCCAAAGCTTTGTCTGCGCTGACGCCGGCCTACCTCCTTGACAATAATTAATATTCTCCAAAGTGAGTCTAATTGATAATTAGGCATAATGAGTTCCGAGTTAATATTAAATTCTTCATAGTGCCGTTGCAGGTGCTGGGTCACATCTTTTCAAGAAAAATGTCTCAGCCTTGTTGACATTCGAAGGGAGATTTTAGCTCAAGGGCAGAGCTGAATCACTCGGAGAATACTTCTAAGTTAAGCTGCGTTAACACACCAACACTATTTAATTCCAATCACACTTTATTGTAAAACTTGTAAAGGTTATGGTTACAATGAAAATATTCAGGTATTTGTTGAATATTTAGTAGTTGAATACTAAATACTCATTGTATTTCAGGTTTCTACTTGGCAGGCTTTTGAGTGCATATATGTTGATCATGAGCATTGAAATATGCCAAGCTCTGAAAAGTATGTATAATATATAAGAATATATAATATATAACATAAGATAAATGTGATAATGCACATTATCAGTTTTATCAATCCCAACATCATCAAACCTCCAGGGGCGAATTTTGTGTTACAGCAGCAGGAAGTTAGACATGAGTAGAGATACTAGACAAAATAAACGATAAAGATAAACATTATACAAAAATATTGGTCTTCATTTCGTCCCTCAGCCTCCGGTCCACTACTCCCTGTCCAGCTCTGGCCCAACAACGGAGCAGGCCTTTCTCACTAGCTTGTTGAGCTTGTGCAGCTTGATGCCACTTCCCCAGCATGCAATCGTGTGCTGGCTAGATGTGAGCTGAATCTATCTTTTCATGCCTTTATATCTTCCTGACCTTCCACAGAGGTACATGGTATATGACGGTATTTTTGTATCAAACAAATAAAAAAGGCAATATATGGAATCAAAATAGGTTAAAAAGTATTGTAGTTGGGTACAACAATATATGAATGTGTGAAAGCATTTTGCGTGAATACTTTCAAGTTTGTGAATGGGTAAAGAATATTTAAACAGATTTAATTTTCCAATTGCAAAGGTTTTTTTGCCTCTTTGCAGTTACACATCTTTCTGTTCCTATGGGGACAAACCTTTGATGCTTTGCTACAAGTTAAATATACGAGTATGGTACATGGTCTCCCGGACATTCAATACTGCACCTCCTCCATGTTCACAATTTCTACCATGTCTCCAAGCATCCCTCAAAACATTGTAAAATTACTGGATTGGATCATCCTTTCCAGAGAGTGTAACGACCCTCCTGATCAGCTTTGGCAAATGGGACATCAATCCACATGAGGAATATTCATACCTGGAGCTAATAACCTTTATGTTGCCTGGAAATTATTATGGTACTCTACCTCTACATATAACAGTGCCTTTCACAAAAAACTTGTAAACTAACAAAACTGCCTTTTTACTTGACCAAGATGTTGACTGGGAGGGTGCAGTGATGAAGTTCTGTTCCCCAAATCAGATGAACCACTCTCTGACAAAGATATAGAAGCCCTTGTTAAGGTAGCCATAGTTATCTTAACTATGGCTTTGTAGCATTTTCCAAGAGCAGAGGCTAAACGCAGCCACAGTGTGTTATCTGCTGTCAAGTTCCAGCCACCGCTTGAGACCTGCTAAGTTGATCAGACATTCACAGACAAATCATGACAAGCTCAAGGAAATGCCAAGGTCATTTTTTGAGCAGGAGGCAAACAAAGTTGTACACAAACTGAGATGAAAGAAACTACAGCTGTGGATAAGAAACTGCTTAAAATATCATGCACTGTGGCTCAGAGAATAGCTAAACAAAGAAGGCACCATACATTTGGGGAAAAGTTGATTATGCCAATTGGTAAAAATACCGATTTCAAATGACATCAATGTCCGCGTAAATACAGTATATAACTGTATAGTGCACTGTGTGACATTGTGACAATGACTTTGCCATCCAAATGAGTCAACAGTCATGTCAAATATGTCACAGCTACTGGCATACAGTATGTTCACTGTGAATGGGAAAATGAGATACATGTAACCTGGACTATGTGTCCCTCTCTCTTATAGAAGAGATCTATGCTGCTGACCTAAGTATATCTACAATATCTAAATCTAGGGTCTGTATCAAAAATGTTAGACCTAGGACCATACAGCTCAGAATTATCACAGGTTTACTCAGATTCACACTCACTGATCTTCTAGGTTTGGGAAAGGAGATTGTTAAAGTAGGAATATCTTAATGTAAAAATAATTAACTCAAACATACCACAAAAAAATAATTTAAACAACCAAAATGCATGTGAAACAAAAATAAAGTATTTCAATACCTCAAAGAAATTAGGAAAAAGAAAAAAAGGAAAAGTGCACTTTGTTTTAGGAAAAAAATAATAAATGTGGTACCACTTCACTGTTTCTCAGCTATACTCTTTTAAATTCACTTAAAGTTGTTTGTCTTTCCGGTTTGAACCATTTTACTTTGAATGTTCCTCAGTTGTCAACCTTCAGTTCCTTATGATGTCAGTTTTATTCAGTTATCAGTTTATCTTGGTTGTCAACTGTCATTTATTGGTTAGCCTTGGCCCCAAGACAAAAAACAACCTGAGTTTCAGGTGGAATGAAGTAGCAAAACAAATGGATAAAGAGCTTCTCAGGTGGGTTTCCTTTTGTTTTGGTTCCTACCGCCCTCCTGGTACGGCAAGCTCGTGTTGACGTCTTGACACGCAGAAGGCATCCACGAACAGCAATGAAGTCCTGGACCACGATGAGGCAGTTCCTCACATGGCACAGACAGAAAACCCCTCAAAAAAAAACCAGCAGTGTTTCCTCTAGGATTTTTTTCAGCAGCGGGGGCAGGCTTTCCGGGGAGCTGTGGCGGTGTAAACAAATGACACTTGACTGCAGATTTTACTTTTATAACGAATCTATTCAATGGCCTGCTTAATGTAAAAATAAAAAAATGAATAAAATAAAATAAATAAATAAAACAATAGATATGAAATAAATAAAAGTAAAAACAATAAATAATCATTTCTTTACGGGGCCTTGGAATCAGTGGCAGTTTGCACCCTGCCTCAGAACAGTGAATTTGATTTTTAAAGAAGAGCTCTAAGGCTCTGTTGTAGGGAAACGCTGCGAGAGGTGGCCCGCTGGGCCCAGGTCTTCCAGAACTTCGTGTCACGTTATAGCGGTGTCGAGATATTTCAATGCATTTTTTTTATGTATTGCTACGGTGCCTGAACCCGTATTTTGAATGGTGACCGCGAATATTTTCTTTACTGCAGCCGCAGCCACAATAACAGACAAGCGCAAACCATTGATGAATTGAAGCGAATATAAAAGAAAGAATGTAGCCTAAAGAAAGAACGTAGCCTACGTGTGTATGTAGGCAATTTATATTCGCGATACTTACTAAAATATAATTAATAGGGTTTTATTGTAGTTGCATTAGTTGTTTGAAGAGTAAAAAAAAAAAAAGGTCGGTCTTAATGCAAGTTTACAACCGGCAAGTCGGTTGGACTAAAAGGGAAAAAAATATATATATTTGGGTTGGTCCTAAATTGACAACTCTATTTTTAAGGATGGCCCGAGCAAGATAGTTATCTGTAGTTTACCTTAGTGCTCGCAAGTACCCGACAGGACTCTGCTGTGAAGGTGGAGAGATGCGGCGGTGGTGTATTTGCGTCAACAATTAAAAAAGAAAAAGAAAAGAAAAGAAATTGGCGGCTAGGATTTAGGAGTGGCGGGCCGCCACTCCTAAATGAATGTAGAGGAAACACTGAACAGTATGCACACAAGTATGCAGAACCGTTAGACTTTCACACTTTTTAAATGTCTTTTCCCTGTAATGTTCTTGGTTTTAAAATAAAAAATAAATTGCATTTTAACTAGTTAAACCAGGGGTGTCAAACTCATTCTCACCCCGGGCCACATCAGCATTATGGTTGCCCTCAATGGGCCGGTTGTAACTGTAATATAAATGTAACTACTCCTTAACATATTGTTAAGTAACTGTCTCTGCATTTGATTATTATTTATTCAAGTCTACAAATTTTGTACATGCATTTATATAAATGTAAAAATATATGGAAGCACTGGAACCACTGCAGTCTAGCGGCAGGATTTTGCGGATCACAACATTGAAATGCATTGAGGGAGATGTAGTTCATGGTGGCTGTATGGTACGCTGTGAAGCAGTATATGCCTTTTAAGCTCTCGCGGGCCACATAAAATGACCGAGTTTGACACATGTGAGTTAAACCATAGCATTTCTCTGCATCACTCGCAGTTGGGGTTACAGCAACAGCTACTGCACGTGAGCTGCGCATAGCCTTGTTTGCAGGCCGCGGCTGAATTAGCAGCCCGGAAGGAAAAAAGTGCTAAACACTCATCAAAATAATCAATATAAAACCGTCACATGGTCACAATATTATGAAAAGCACACCTCCATTATGATTTAACATTTACCGACTACTCTGACTGGTTGTTTATTTATTTTTCAATGCATTGAACCGCAATGATAGTGCTATTTGAGCTGAGCTAACTCACCAGAATAGTTCTAAAAGCTGAGGAAAACACTCGCGTCTTCGAGGTAGGTACTCGTTCGTGGTTCACTGCTAACAGCAGCTTTCACCAATGTTCATAGAAAACTCTTAATCATGTGCTAACTGGAGAACAGCGTGCTTCATATCAGAATGGAGTTTTTCTGCCTTCTCTGTTTTTCTCCCTGTTTTTTCTCTCTGTGTCACGCCCTCACACACACCGAGAGCTGCAGGTGATGCGTTCAGGGCGCGCTCCGGAAATCTGAATACCGGCCAAAAACTAACGTACGGAAAAACCATGATGCATTTAAGGAACCCGGTATTTTCTAGTGCTCTAAATCTAATCGGGGTTACATACACAAGGATTTTTTGCTTTGTAAAAAACTGAACTGAACTACTACAAGGGCGGAATATGTTTTATATGAAATATGAAAGACTTCATGAAGTCAAATGA
>OMKI01029122.1:0-10000 GCA_900302315.1 Phycis blennoides
AAGAGGGAAGGATGGATGAATGTTTTTACTGGGTAATTCACTGACCCCCTCGCAACGCTCTGGGGGCCAGAGAACCATACCTTTCACACTGAAGACACAGATGTGGGGGTGAAAGGGGGAAAGGATGTGGAAATGATTGTGTTATTTTACAATGTAACTTTCATATCATTTTGATTAACGCTATAAGTGTAAAACTGTAAAACTGGATTCTCAATGCATATGAAATCAGGTAACGCCCAGTCAGCTCCGCTGAAGATGACACACCCTTCTGGGCCCTTGGAACCAACAGCAAATGGTCTTAGATGAAAGAATACTCAGCATGTGGTCTCCTAAACAATGCCTTGGGGTAACTGGGAAAACAGTATAAAGGGACACGATGGACACTGCTCTTGGAAGATATCTGTTGTCAGAACTTCCCACGCGTCATGCGTGTAGCCCCATTCCTACAACCCAGGTAACTTCATTCTCTGATTATTGTCGTGTATTCCTTGTATGTTTTCCTGTAGCCTTCTTATAGTGTTTTCAATACTCATTCCACACTGTGTTTATTTTTTGATTGGTTAGTAACTTGTTTCTGTCTAATAAAGTATTATTCTAATGAATGAATATTCTAGTCCAACCGGCTTTGATTGCAGTTGAACCGTGAGATGTATCGCTATTTGCTAATTATGCGGTGAGTTATATTTCTTGTGGCCACAGGAATAGCTCGTGTGGTGAGGGTCCTGGTAAACCAGGTGAACATGCAGGCTTGATAATCGTGTCCACTCAGGTTTATTCAACCTCATGCATTACCCGTGATTAATTGTGTAGTAATCCGCCTAGAACCGGATAGGGGATGAAGTGATAATAGTATTCATCTATGAGGGGTGCAAGTCAAGTGTGAAAGAAGGACATTCCCCCTTGCAAGAAGGTTAGAATCTAGGGGTTAGCCTGCCCCGGTATTGATAATGTTCAGTATTTAACGGCACAACCGTGGTTGTGTGGCAATATATGGAGTCAGATCAAGGTATGTTTAATTGTTTTATTGTTTTATCAAATTCTACAGTATATTCAGTATATCAACATAGAAATATAATGGGGGGGCAGTGGTTTCGTGCTTTGAAAACATTTAGCATGAACCCTGCGAGCTCAGCGGTGGTTTGTGTTAAATCTGCTTTCACGGCTTTCGATCAGAACACCCACTTGTCAAGCCCCGCCCCTCCCACTCACACATTGGGCGGGAATACGTTGAGATGCTGCAGAGGTTCCACCAACTTGTTGTTGTTGTTGGGGCCATTTTGTGAGCGCTTCCCCTGGTCCAGTCCACAAGATGGGACGGAGGCCCGCCTCCCCCCACACCCCTCCACCAGCATTGTGAGGCTCCTACTTGACGGACAGGCCCATGTGTCGCTGAGCCTCACTAAGTCCGGTGAAACTCTAGCGATGGGATAATCTCAATGCCATCTCACTCTCGCAGGAAAATAACTCAACATCTGAGACTGAAATAGTCATGCCGTACAGAACCAAAGGGATGTCTTCGTGCCGAGCTCTCTCTCTCTCAAGTTTGTTCTTCGTTCCTCTGTTTCGGTTCTGTCACCCCATGGATATGAAGGTGCATTTCAAGGTCACGTCTGTGGACTGCATACACTGATTCTATAATTTCATCTCAGTGGAAGCCTGGTGTTCCAGGAAGAACTCTCCAGAACACTAGCAGATGGATGACCAGCAGGTCATAGGCAGACCTTGAGATCCAGTGGTAGAAGACATTAGACGGGAGGTGATGGTGTATCCTGTCAGTGGTGTGAGGAGGCTGAAAATAGCCCCGTGCTAAAAGGAACCGTGGCAGCAGCAGGATGTGTTGAGGCCACAGAACGCGACATGCAACAGCTGAACTCCGTCCACCTAAGCCTTTTGGAGTCCCACTGTTGGACACGCCACCAGCGTGTCGCGTTTCCTCCGTAGGATCTGTACACCTGAAACACTGTGTGTGTGTGTGTGTGTGTGTGTGTGTGGTTCTAGTTCTGCTCTAGACACAGGAATCACACCTGCGTCACTTCTTCCCAATCTGGCTGGTCGAGTGTGAGGACCAAGGGGGCAACGCTGGGCCGGCGGAGCGCTGCCTGCTTTGCACTAGGAGAAGCTCACCTTGGATAGAAGGGACGAAGTGGCCCTCACAGCGTTCAGGTCTCTATCTGGAACACTATTAATACCTGAGAACGCCCACGGATTTCCCCATTGGTGAAATTAAATTATGTCGATGATGTCACATTTCAGAATCATTTAATCACACTCGGTGGTCATGTGACCATGATTATCAACATTATTTATAGACACTCTGAATGCCTACACTTTCACACTGCTAGTGTGACGATAAGGTCCTATAATAGAGCTTTAATTACAAGGCTGGAAATGTTTTCACTGAGCACATTGTCCAGCCTGGCAAGCAGGTCCAGCTAACTGTTAGCTTGATGTTGAGTTCATCCATGAGAAAGTCATGCTCTCTGGTGGTCTCACAGTCCCACATCAAAGCTCACCTCTGACCTAGTTTACTGTGCGTACACACCAACAACAATGGACATTTCTGTTGATTTATTTGACTTTTTCAAAGATCCAACATTTACATTTAGGGCATTCAGCAGATACTTTTGTCCAAAGCGACTTATAACCAGTACATTTGTGGGGTTCTACATGTGGACAGTTGGAGGTGGGGATCGAACCACCAACCCTCCGGTTGGTGGACAACCCACTACCCACTGAGCTACTGCCAACCCCCACTGAGGGGGGCGGCCCTCAAGTACGTCAACGAAAGGAAGCACTTGACCTCTGCCTTCATTAAAGCTAGAGTGTGTCTTATTTTTTTGCTTTCTTTTTGGCGTCCTTCTTCTTTGAGGGTGCCTCCTCTTCTTCCTTCCCAGTCGCGGCCTTGACTCGCTTCTTTCCTAGTGGAGTCTTTGCATACCAGTTCTAAGAACCAACACAGAGAAACAGCTTCATACCAGCTCTAAGAACCAACACATCATCAGAAGCATCTTCATACGCAATTAAGCCACCAACAAAAACAGGACTGATCAAAACACAGAAAACTCAGAACACAGATCCACAATGTGAAGCCACAGAGTTTGGGGTCCTACCTTCAGGGCCTCCTCTTCGTCCTGAAACACCGGGTCGAACTTGGCCAGCGGCGGGATGAACTCTGCGGCGGTCAGGGGGCGCCCGGTCAGCTGGAGGAGGCGCCGCTCCGTCAGCACGCTGCGGACCACCTGGACCATGTGACCTGGGGTGTAGCCGTCTGAGATCTTGGCCAGGGAGCTGAGGTCCAGTGCCCTGCTCACCTCCCCGCCGTGCTTCCTGATCAGCTGCTCCCACAGCACTGGAGGCCAACCAGGGGTCAAGGGTCACATGTCAGGCCAACAAAAACGTAAAATGCGTAAGCCGTGGACGTGGACGTGTGTCTGTACCGTATCTCGAGCTGTAGTCCGGCCGGGGAATCAGGATGATTTTGTTGTACACTTTGCACAGAAGCTTGATGTCTGCGCTCAGAGGATCATTTGTTGTTCCCATGACTACCACACGATCTTCCCCTCTGATGGACTTGAGGGCCTTCACAAGATCTTTCTTCAAGCGCTTCGGATCCAACTGGGAACACAGGAGAGAGAGATGTGGGGGTAGTGGGAATGACCTCAATTGAAAGCAAGGCTTGGTGACGATACTCTGGCGGCTCCTGGGTACCTCCTTCTCCTCCTTGGGTACTTTCTTGTAGAACATCTTCTCTGCATCTCCAATCCATATAACTGAAGGCTGCATGAGTCTGGCCACCTGTCATGTATAAAGGCAGTTGCTGACAAAACCTCATGCAATTTGACTTAAAACTGAAGCAGCTGTTTTCTGGTCTTATAAACCAATACAATATAAACTCTTTAAGCAGCTCTGACAGCACTACCTTGAAGACCATGTGGAGCATCATGGCCAAGCCAGTCTTTCCAGGGTACTTCCCCGCCGTGTTGAGTGGAGACAGATCGAACAGTGTGGCCCCGGCCTCCTGGCAGGCGGCATGGACCAGCATTTTCTTCCCCACACCCGCCGGGCCCACGAGCAGGATGGCTTTGATCAGCGGGGCCTTCTCGTGGACCATCTGAGAACCTGTCCACAGAACACAAAACACAGGGCTTTCATACCATTCACGCCTTAGCCCCGGGCTACAGCTTATGTCATGTGAACACTTTATTAGCTAACATTAGCTAATAAAGAGGTAAGGAGCTATCCTCGGGCTAGCCATAGTGTGAAAGCCCTGCTAAAGTCCCTCACCATTGTCACGCAAAACCCAGACAAATCCCTACAGCAAATGGAGTGTGCGGACATGGAGGATGACAGGAAGTATGTCCAAGGAGGAGCCACGTCAAGGTCAGTTGCGTTTGCACAGCCATCAGCGCTACAGACTCGGGAGGCTGACCGGCCGGCACACAACCAGATCAGGACCTGGATCAGAGGGGCCCTGCAGCCCTCCCCAGCATGAGGAGGCCCCCGGCAGGGAGTGAAGCTGTTCTCTCACCTAAAGGCAACACCCCGTACAGCGCCATGAGTTGACGCACATCAGAGAGCGACGGCATGGGCTCTATGTCGTTCTGCCGAAGCGTGGTTCCCAGGTAGCTGTAGTCGCCTGTGGAACAGGGGAACCAACACAACACACACACTCTCATCCAGAATTCACAGGCTATTCAATCAATGCGAAATGGATTTACATTTTTATACCCATACTCTTATACAATTCTATTCAGAGATCACAGAGATTGCCACCCTAGATTGAATGGACGCAGTAATAGCCAGATTTCACGCAGGGCAGATTACATGCAGTGGCCAGACGAGGGTAGCATTTCTCCACAAAAAAAAAAACACTCCACCGTTCCTTTCACACGCCGTTTGCTCTACATAAATGCAAGTCACCGAAGCATAAACAACGGTGTTACCCTGGAAGTCCCGCAGCCTCACGTCATCTGCCTGCTTCAACAAGCCTTGTTCCACCAGCTCCCGATGCAGAGACTCGAACGTCCTAACACACGATTGGAAGGTTACTGCATCTTTGCAGCGCTTGTGTCTGCAACCACTCAGACTGCCCCGCAGGGGGTTGCCTCACCTGTCAGAGGTCAGGTCTTTCTCCTTCTTCTTCTTCTTCCCACTCTTTGATGCCTTCTTTTTCTGGAAACCAAGATATTTGTTATGTCATGTCCAAGAGCAACCAGACATCTTCCACGAAACCCAAACCACAAAGCTGAGAGGTAAAACATCTGCGTGCCTCCCACCTTGACGCTGGCTTTGGTCTTGCCGCCCTTGTCTTTATCCACCATGAGCTTCCAGTTCGCTAGCTCCTGCCTCATCAACTCATCCACCTGGTGCCAGCAGAGAGGACGGTTACAAGATGGAACAACCACACAGTGTGGCTACCAGTCTGTCTGCTGCAGGTCCTCACCTGCAGGCGGAGCTCCGACTCAATCACCTTCCTCTTGTCTTCTTTGATCAGCTCGGCCTCGTGTCTCTGAGTGAAGTTCTCCGACTCGTTGCGGTTCTGCCAAACGTCTGCCGTACAACGACTGGTGTCAGACCGCCTCTGATTACATGATACGTGATGTGTTGTGATTTGGTGTAACATGTTGCCACCATTTTGATGAAACGCAGTTTCAAGTTATTTACAGCTAGAAACATGACTATCACGACCACTAACACAATCACTATCACGATGACATGATGATTATCACGATGGCCATCATGATGCCATTGGTTTTGTAATGCTTGTGAATCCTCTATCTAGGTTGTTCACACTGACATCAGTGTAGTGTGACACCATTCCATCAAAGACAGTAGCAGACCACGTACCTCCATATGTCTTGCTGCTCACTTCAAGGTCGGGTAGAAATGCAGAAGGTAACATCTTTAAACCTGCCTCTTCCTCCTGTGGGGAAGGGGAAGGTCAAGTCACCACACTGAGTGCGTTGTGTGTTCATAGAGTGGTTGTTGAGCACACAAGTGGTTGTTGAGCATGGTAAACACATTGTGAAACAGAAAAGAACTTGCTACATAAATACACATGCTGCTGACGTACTGTACCTCCTCCTGTGCCTTCCCCTTGTCTTTCTTTGCCTTGTCCTTGCTTTCATCCTTTTCCTTTGGCTTCTTATTGACCTCAGCCTCTTCTTTCGCTGCAATTTCTTCCATTAGCTGAAAACAAAAGGTGAATCGTATCCCCGAAATATAGACCACCTAACCATCAATCATCTCCTTATCCACCGGGGTCCAGAGCGGCTCCCTGGACCGCGGAGGACAGACCGTCTCACCTGCTGAGGTGTTTTCTCAGCGAAGATCAGAGTGGAGCCTCCGTCTTCTTCGTCGGGGTACTCCGGGAAGGCTCCGGTGGCGTCTCTGGGATGCGACGAGGTCAGAACTCAAAGTTAGTGCACCTGTCCCCAAATCCGAAGGTACCAAGAAGACCACGCTGACACCGGCCCCTTCAGGAACGTCTCAAATGGCCAACAGTTCACAAATGGCCAACAGTTCACCGGCTGGTCATACCGGCATTCAAAGAACCACTGGCGGATCTGATTCTCCAGGTTCTTCTTCATGTGGGGCCCGTCCACCTCCCGTAGCTTGTTGGTGACCGCGACGATGGAGTCCTGGTAGTCCGTCTCGTGGTCCTCCTGTTTCTCCCGCCTGCTGGCTTCATGCCCCTGGGCGGCGGCGGCTGCGGGGCCCAGCTTCCACTGACCTGGCTCCATAACCTTCAGACGCGTGGGAGGGGACGGCCGTTAAATGGTCCGCATCACATGGCGTTCTGGCTAAGGCTTCAGAGCATGGCTCAGAAAGGTTTTGGAAAGGGTTTGGTAGAAGCTGTGTGAACACGTTAGTTTGATGAAATGTAGTTAATCCAGAATGTGCGGGGACTTCAGACGCTAGACGTGCAAACACAGACGGCTTTAGTTTGACTCACCATTCCCAAAAAGATTAGCTCCTGCTCCCGAATGATCTTGGTCCTCTCTCTCTGTTTGTACCCCCGCCACATCTGTGACAAGTCCATCATATTTACACTACAACAGTCAGCAGGAATATTCCATTCGATGAAGGCCTGTTACACAATCTACAGCGAGAGAAGTGTAAGCTGTATTACAAAATAATCACACACTTTTATCCAAAGGATTTTAGATGCATATGGAGCAGTTCGGGGGTTAGGCAATTACGGGGTTAAGCAACCTTGCTCAAGGATACCTACAGGTAGACTGTGGACATCGGGATTCTAACCCAGGACCCAAGACCATTGGGCTGGGAGTTATACACCCTAATGAATGGAAGAAGGCATGAGTGCGTGCGTTGCACAGTGCAGGGTGACAGCACCTTCTGGATGCAGAGAGCAGCGGCCCCGGGGTCTGCTGCTCCGTGCTGGTCCTGAGCCACGCTCTGCCTCCTCTTGTCCCTCTGGATGTCCCTCATGAACCGGGCCCGCAGCCGGCCCTGTCGGGCCCGCTCCGCCACCTGCAGGACCTTAATGGCTTCCTCCATGCTCATGGCCGGGGACCGCAGCGGCTGTATGGGGGGTGGGTGATGTCAGTGATGGTGGTGGTGATTAGGATGAGGATGATGATGGTGATTGGTGATGAGGAAGAGGATGGTGATGGTGATGAGGAAGAGGATGATAATTAATGTATATGAATAAGTATATGAATATGTACATACATATACTATATAGTACCATGACGGTTAAAGAAGTAATAGTCTTCTTAAAAACCTTCTTAGAAAAAGTCCAATTCACTAATAGAAAACGGTCGACTCCTTTATCATCCATTCAGAGGAAATGAACGGATGATAAATGAACGAATGACAAACGCATGCATTCACAACACTTGCTCACTCACTAGCTCACCTTGTTTTTTGCGGGGACCTCCAGCGTGCTGGTGATGTCTGACAGCATCTGGCGTCGCTCCTGCAGCTCCTTGGCGCGTTCGCTGATGAAGTAACGCGGGATGGGGATCTCTATGTCGGCCTGCAGAGGAAACATCATCAGAGAGGCTTCTGCTCCGCGCGCCACCAACACGTCGACACAATGAAGTGAATCATTTCTGAGTCTGATAAGTACAGTGAGTATTTAGGATAGGACAACTTTATTAATCCCAGGAGCAACGTTGTTACAGCGGCTAAATTTATAGAAACCGACAACAATGAAAATAACAATGAGATGACTGAATATACAGTATATACACACGTAGACCCCTGTATGTATTAGGACTGAGAAAGTCATAACATACATCCATAAAACACACTGTGGTGCTGATGAGTCTCGCTCACTCACCGGTGTGAGCTTCAGGTCCTGCAGCACATCGTCCATGTAGTGGTACTCGGAGAACTCCTTCTCAACCATCTCGTTCTTCAGCTCCGCCACCCGCCCCATCACGCCGTCCAGCACCGCCCGGATGAGGCGCCTCTTCTGGGGCTGCAGGGCCTGGTCGTAGGCCTCCTCCAGGCGCCTGAAGACCCGCACGTAGCGCACGTACAGGGTGGTGAGCCGCTGGAAGAACACCACCCGGTCCTTCTCCGGGCGGGCGGGCTGGGCGGGGAGCTCCTGGGCCAGCAGGCTGCTCAGCTCCAGCTGGGCGTCGGCCCACAGCTTGTTGAACGTACTGCAGGACGGACGTGGGGGGGGGGGGGGGGGGGGGGGTCGGGGGGGGGGGGGGGGGGGGGGGGGGGGGGGGTGGGGGGGGGGGAGTAGTTAACAGAATAAGGAACTAACTGAATGTAATCTCCCTTTTCTTGCATCTCTTTAATGCCAGTGAACCCAAAACTGTTTTTCTTTTGTGTTTTAAATGTCTGTATGTCTTCTGTGACCTTAAACATAGTAGTCCAGGCCCCTCTGTGTCTGAAACAATACTAAAACTATAGCATCATTTAGAGACAACAGGTGTAAAAGCCAAAGTGTTTCCCAGTCACTCGAATTGACATGGTGAAAGTGAGGGTCCGCCTAACAGTGTGCCGTGTGAGGGTGAGGCAGAACTGGACTCATCACCAGCAGGCCCACCACAGTTGTGCTGGTACCACCCAGTTGGCCGCGAGCCTGCTGCTGGTGTGGCGTGACAACATTAGTTTGGTGACGTCACAAGTGGAGCCGTAACCTTACCTGTGTGACATGTCTCTTTGCGCTGCCTTTGATCAGCACGTTTTCCTCACGGTTTCGGGTCGGATCTCACGTCAGCGGGTCGTCCAGGTTCCGAGTCGAACACCATCGCTTGGTAGGTCTCTATGGCAACCACTAACCGGATGTGGCTGGCGTCACTCCTTATATAGCCCTGTATCCTCTCCGCGTTGCGCTGAGTTTTAATCATTAAGCTGGTAAACTGCAAAGTGCATGGTAATAACATACATGTATTGTAAGGATTTTCTGAACATTATAAAAACGATATAAACGATATAAAAACGATTTTTTTACGAATGACAAATGAACTTGTGTTGTTTTTCAAATTCAGTACACCAGTCCGCCACTAGATGTCGCCAAACTTTCAGTAGACGGCGCGTTCTACTCCGAAAGTTGTTGAAAGTCACCGCATATTTAGCCTATATAAAAAGTACACCGCTATCATCTTTAGAAAATTAAGTTGATAAACATGCATTCAATGAAAATACTGGGAAGCCTATCGCAATCACTTTTGAAATTAACAACTAAGTCGACATTAATCTGCAAACTCTCCAGGTCCTACATTTCCCAGAGCGTGTCTGGTGGAGTGTGATGGATCAAGGCGGTCTCTGCGCTCCGGCCGGGCTGGCTTTAAACAGGCCGACAGGTCCACCTCGTGTCAGCTCGGGGCGGCCAGTGGGAAGCACCTCTCCGTGAGTACATCCAACCAGTCACCTCAACAGCCTCACTCTGGAAACTACCTACTTTTGCTTTGTATTTTAGCTTTTTTTTTTATTACTTTGAACGGATAGGCTTTACTCCAAGTGTACATGTCTTCAGTTCTGTAGTTTTAATATTTCAGACATAGGCTGCCTA
>OMKI01029169.1:18664-31890 GCA_900302315.1 Phycis blennoides
GTGGGTGGGTTTGGTGGTGTGGGGGGGGGGGGGGGGGGGGGGGGGGGGGGGGGGGGGGGGGGGGGGGGGGGGGGGGGGGGGGGGGGGGGGGTGAAGGGAATCTTAAGATTCCCGGTAGGGGAGCTATTGCAAGCGCGAATCCAGGGGCTGTTAGACGCGGCACACACCATGGATGAGAAGGGAGAATGAAAGAAAAGTGTGGATTTACCCTCTCTTCTAGTTCATTAAAGTCTAACCTCAGTCTATCTCGCTCCTCTTGGACATGGAGCGCCTTCAAAGCAAGGCACACAGCAGTGACACCGTCAGGAGTGATGCGGGGAGAACAGATCAAGTTCTTATGGAACGCTTTAACACCGGGGTTAGAAAGGACTTCGACCTGACAAATCCAGGTGGCACATTTAATTTGGTTTTAATTCATCCTCCTCATTAACGTGTTACTCATCACGAACCCGACAAAGCGAAGCGTCGAGTTTCGTTAGAACAATCGCCCAAAAAGTTATCCTAAAAGCCAGCAGAGTAGAAGTTGCCTAAAACGAAGGATCCCTACTTTACCACCAGGTGTGAGGCTGATCAGCAGTTACAAGGCATTTTAAAGCAGACCCTCTGGTGAACTCCAAAGGAGAGCATCGCCCCCGACAGAACGATGGATAGAGCAGCATACCAGTTGATGCAGTCAACGGCCTGCTTTGCTAGCCTACGGCCGCGCAAAGGGCTTTACAATCGGTGGCTCCCATTCATCCATTCAGACACGTTCACTCATTGGCCGCGGTGTCGACCGTGCCAGGAATCAGACAGCTCGTTGGGGGGGGGTTAGGGATCGGCGTCTTGCTCAGGGGCACCTCGACGCTCGGCTAGGTGAAGCCGGGGATCGAACCGGCGACCTTCCGGTCGGCCGCTGTCCCCGTTCCACTGGGTGGGCTGGTAGGGTGATCTATCCATCGTTAACCGACCACCGGCTATTCAGCGTCACGCCTGGCGCTCCAACGCGGGGCCCTCTGTAAGATGGGGCCCCTTGCTGGTGCGACCTGCTACGCTTCACGTGTACGGGACGGCAGGGCGGGCCTCCGTACAGACCTGCATGTCCAGCTCCCGGCACCTCTGAGCGATCTCCTCCTTGGTGGCCAGAGCCTCGTGGAGCTCCTCCGCCGTCTTCTTCAGCTGAAAGGCAACCATGGCAACACTTCCTGATTACACGAACAACCAATCAAGAGAGGCAGCCCTTCAAACATGGAGTTAAGCTTGCTAAAGAATCCGGATGGAAATTAATTTCCAAAACACATAAATAAGGACTAAAACTAAACATACATAGTAGTGGGTATACACAATGGGAACTTTGGCTTTCGGTAATAAGAAGTGATGCAACAGTGCTATAGGTTTCGTCGAGTGTGGTTTAGTAAGAAAATTAAGGAAGTGTCCATACCTGTCTGTCTAGGTCCACATACGAGTCGTTGCCTCCGGTCACTGGAGTCTCCTTGCTCATAAGCTAGACAGGGACAGGGATTAGAGTTTAACCAAAACTAGCATCACCCATGAGTTCTGTTTAAGTTGAGTCAAAACAAAACGACATCAGGAAAAGGTTTGCTCCCGACCCAAAAGAATGAACCCCCTGCCTGTGGGTGGGCAGATGCTTGGCCTACAAGTACTAGTGTGGTGCTCAGCACATTGCAGCTGCAGGTGCCCTACCTCTTGGATGGCCGTCATGACGACATGCTGCACAGACTCCTCCATCATCATGATGGCCTGGATGTATTCTGGGGAAAACATGCAAATAATGAATGTTTTAAATACAACGCACAGATCACACACATACGCACGCACGCACACGCACACACACAGACACGCACACACGTACACACACACCTTGCTTCTGCTCACAGCTGACCGCGCAGCCCAGGATGAGTTGCAGCATCCGGCCCAGCTCCGGTGCGTCTGAGTGCTCCCCGATGAGGCTGACGTCTGGCAGCGCGAAGTCATTAATCTGCTGGCCGAGCACCTGAGAGAGGGGTCGTTATCCTTTAATGAGCCCCATTCGTTTAGCGCGCGCCTCGTTAGGCCGCGCTGTAAACGATCGATGGTGCTCTTGCCTCCGGCCGCGGGCCTTTAAGACGCGTCCGTGCGGCAATGCGCCCGACAATAAAAAACAAAAACAAAACGGCTCTCAGGGAAATAACGACACAAATATTTATATCTATATGGGGCCTAACAAGGTATACACATACAGCGCTTCCATTCATGCCCCATAGTGCTCAGAAGCTCCTAGAGCGTATGGTTTCGACAGCTCTCTCTGGACACTCTCCCCGGTCAGTTCTTAAGTTAAAGCCAAGCTGATTTGAACCCGAGCTCAACGTTCCTGCATCTCAGCGGGCGCCGAGGCCCCGAGAGCACGGCGCTACGCCCCGCCGACGCGGAACATCCGACAAACCCAGAGGCGGCGACAACAACAACAACAACACAGTTATTCATTGAGGACATGCGATGGGGGAGCGACGGATCAAGACAATGGGCTCCCAGATGGTGTGGGCAGAGCGCACGCCACTTGTATGTGGAACGGCATGTGTGGAAATGGCGCTTTCACGCCCCCTCCCGCCCTCAGGCCTCGATCCGGACACGTCTTGTCACGTCGAGCAGTTCAAGACGTCTTCCGAGTAAATGGCCCACAACACGCACATACAGTATATAAACATGTATAGAGCTCCGACGTCCATGCGTCGGCATCTCAATCAGCAAGTCAATGCAAAAAATGTAAACTACAATAGCCATACCAGTGACAAGCTATTTTACACCTGTAAGAGTGTAACCGTACCTCTTGGTTGTAGTCCAGGATACCTTTGAGGACTTTCTTGAGATTGCTAATCTGAAAACACAGAAGAAGAAAAAGCTTGAACACGTGTAGTCGTTATCTTGACTCGACATGGGTTGGTTACCGTGACTACGGGAACACACTGAAGATGTGAACCTGAGCAGCTCACCTTTAACCTCCAGTTGTCCCCCACATCTGGCTTGACCCGGCTGATCCAGCCGTCGTTGAAAAACGACATGTCTCTGGAAGAACGAGTGGAACATACCCATAAGTACACCAGGGGAGGGCACACAGCGACCAATGCCACAAATGGAAGGAAGACACTCTTAGGACCAACAAGCACTTGGCTCCTCTTGAACTACTCAAATGAAACCGTCAAAGGGATATCAGGAAGTAATGCAATGACTGCCGGGCAATCATTTCAAGTAGATGCTCATAATCACGCAACAATGGGTGCATGATTTTTGCGAGATTTGATATGATAATGTCAAAGATTAGGTAAAATATTAATAAAGATGAACCCAAATATAAAACGAAATGCATTAGGTGAATCACGAGACAATACAATATTCTAAAACACAATTTAAAAATGTTATGCTGTTAATATCTTTACATGGCAAACGTAAACCTAACCAAGAGACCACTGGCATAACCTGGTTTCATTTAGAGTTCAGTATTCATACATTTTCTGGAGAGCCTGGGCCATGACCACGCCACTGGTCAGGTCTTCTACCGTCTTGCATGGTGCCTCCACGCCAAACGTCTGGATCTGAAGGAAAAACAACAGTTTATCAGAAGAACTAAATACATACTACAGTATGAGCCGGCAGCAGTGACATCTGACTGACAGTCCTGGTCTCAGACTGAAAGGCCTGGTATTGACCAGGCCTGGCCTCCGGCAGACTGACAGCCCTGGTCTCAGACTGAAAGGCCTGGTATTGACCAGGCCTGGTCTCAGACAGAGAGGCCTGCTCTCAGGCAGACAGACCTGGTCTCAGACTGACAGGCCTGGTCTCAAGCAGACAGGCCTGGTCTCAGGCAGACAGGCCTGGTCTCAGGCAGACAGACCTGGTCTCAGACTGACAGGCCTTGTCTCAGTCTGACAGGCCTTGTCTCAGACTGACAGGCCTTGTCTCAGACAGAGAGGCCTGGTCTCAGACAGAGAGGCCTGGTCTCAGACTGAAAGGCCTGGTATTGACCAGGACTGGTCTCAGACTGACAGGCCTTGTCTCAGACAGAGAGGCCTGGTCTCAGACTGAAAGGCCTGGTATTGACCGGGACTGGTCTCAGGCAGACTGACAGCCCTGGTCTCAGACTGAAAGGCCTGGTATTGACCAGGCCTGGTCTCAGACAGAGAGGCCTGCTCTCAGGCAGACAGACCTGGTCTCAGACTGACAGGCCTTGTCTCAGACAGACAGGCCTGGTCTCAGACTGAAAGGCCTGGTATTGACCGGGACTGGTCTCAGACAGAGAGGCCTGCTCTCAGGCAGACAGACCTGGTCTCAGACTGACAGGCCTTGTCTCAGACAGAGAGGCCTTGTCTCAGACAGAGAGGCCTGGTCTCAGACTGACAGGCCTGGTCTCGTGCAGACTGACAGGCCTTGTCTCAGACAGAGAGGCCTGGTCACAGGCAGACAGGCCTGGTCTCAGACTGACAGGCCTGGTCTCGTGCAGACTGACAGGCCTGGTCCCAGACTGACAGGCCTGGTCTCAGACAGACAGGCCTGGTCCCAGACTGACAGGCCTGGTCTCGTGCAGACTGACAGGCCTGGTCTAAGACTGACAGGCCTGGTCTCAGACTGACAGGCCTGGTCTCGTGCAGACTGACAGGCCTGGTCTAAGACTGACAGCCCCCGTCTCAGACAGACAGGCCTGGTCCCAGACTGACAGGAAGGAGCAGCTGTGTAAGCAGCAGTCCACGTGTCAGAGGAGGAGGGGAGAGAGAGCACTAGGAATGCTGGACATGTGAGCAGGAAGAGAAGGCCTGGCGGAGACAGTGGGTGTGCCTTCAAAATCCTCCTTATTGCACAGTTCTGGATGTTCCCTGCGGGTTCCAGGACATGTTGGCAGTAGGACTTCAAAATTGCATAATAATTCCTGATATTATTTTACGACACTAGACACTTTTTTAATGCTAGAACAAAGACAACCCTAAAAATAACTTGAGACAGCAAAAGACTTGTTTCAATGGGTTCATTGTGGGGAAAAATATCTAGCACACTTATTGAAGACTAGCAATATTGGTAAATACAAGAACTGCTGAGTAAAGAAAACAATTAGCTGGCATGGCACGGTGAAAGCCTGATGGATAGAAAAAAAACCAATACACAGCAATGATTTGATTGCGAGGAGCAGATCATTACAGATAACGACACATGATGACCCTGTTAAATCTATTCGTTTTGGATTTGATCGAACACCCGAAAGGGCTTACATCTGATAACCTGACTGTGTTTAAAGGTTTGTAAAACCTTTGTTTGAACACAGCGGCTCGGCAAACAGCTGCAGGCAAAAAGCGAGATATAACATTGAGTACGAGAATGGAAGACAACACACGGTGTCAATGTGGTAGTCGCCAGATAACGAGTGAGAGATGAACAGCATCCTGAGCAACACTGTGGCGACAGACTGTCTGGTAGCTCCATCAGTAGCCCTGCTGCCATGGAAGGAATTAGGGAATTCTAGTTGGAATTAAAAACGTAACGGATTAGGAACACAAACGAGTGGCAAGTGTATTTACCGTGCATTATGACATCCCTGTGTAAAATAAGGCGTTTCATAACAAATGAAAAGCTGACACTAAAGTCTCCCGATTGACTGGAATTGGAATGGCGATCGGTCATTCTAGACCGTGGCTCATATTTTCTGATGAGCCGGCAGCAAGTGTGAGGTCACCTCCACCACATCACTTCCTGAGCAGGTCTAAAAAGGTACTCGCACGCTGCACAGACATCGGGGCCTCTGCAAGTGACCGTTAGCTTGCACTCTGCAGTTGGGTGCTGGTGTGGGTTGGGGGAAGTGTGCAGGCAAGCGTCTCGCCATCCAAAAACAAGTGTGGCTCTAAAGTGAGTGTCGGAGAGGGTTGCTTAACCTGCAGCGAGGAGCAGATAAAATGATAGCCGTGTGCATGATCAGATTTCATGTCCGTCCTGTGTGTAATCCCGTGTGTGATGACGACAGGCCTCGGGACACGAGACAGGTCTCCCATATACTGCCCGCGCACACACACGCGCACGCACGTACGCACGCACGCACGCACGCACGCACGCGCACACGCACACGCACACACGCACACACGCACACACGCACAACCCAGGAAACAGGAGAGGGTGAACAAGTCTGTGCCAGGATGGAGAACGTGGGTCACGCACCTTTCAACCTGCTAATAGTGTGAGAGGGGGGCAGGAGTCTTAACATCATTGGTTCAAAGTGGAGGCACAGGGCAGTTACCTAAGCACTGCTTAGAATAACTGGGCTTGGGTTATCCGTCGAGTTCTCTGCTTGAAGACTGTTGCTGCTGCTGCTGTTGTTGTGTGCGTGTGCGTGCGTGCGTGCGAGTAATCAAGAAGGCATGACATTTGACACAGTGTTCCCAAACTCAACCTAGCGAGAGGCTGCCATTGCAGTGGGATCATATCAACAACAAAAGGCCAGCGCTGCCATGCTCCACATAATAGTGGACAGCGCTGGGCTTCTTTTCACTGCGGAAACAACACTCGTGGTCAAATCACTTCGCCCTTGATGCGCGTGATACTTAGTCGTCCAAAATGAACTGACACAACTTTAGTTGTTTGACCACATCCTTGTTATAACCACCTCCTATGGCACAGCCTCCATAAAGAAAGGCTATTGACTCCCCTGTTGTCAGGGCCATTTCTCTCACAGCCGTGCCAGTTGTTAATGGGGGGCGAAAACAAGGGCACCCGCGGCCCCCCCAAACGAAGGGAGCTTTGTGTGTTTACACACGTGATGTGCCCAGCAGGGCTAAGCTCAGCTAACCTCTGTGTGACCTAGCAGCTCAAACCAGCCGAGGTCACAATCACTGTTCCATCACCCGTCGCTGGCTTGGGATGACTTGGTGCACGCGGTGCGGTTTTGTTTTTTAGCAAAAGTTGACAATATCGCAGGAGCTTTCCGTTTTTAAATTCCCTACATGTTTCAGAATATATCGGTCCTCTAATATCCGTTCGACCGGTAAAAATGTACAGAGTATGAAAGCAAAACAACAATAACCAGACAATGCCGTTTCCTGCAGTATTCCCATTGGTCTGCAGCCGGTGGGCTCTGCCACCACATCCCTCAAGCAGAAACACATGTCCTCCACGCAGCCCAGTCACAAGTTCACCCAATGGATTTCATGCATCTCATGCGAGATCTAAACTACATCCGCTCAATCGGTAGGCCACTGATTAGCAGTACTGACAATGGTGTGGTCTGTAGCCGACGTGTACCGCGGAGCGACAAAGGGCTTTTGCACATTCCTGCCCATATGCATCTGCAAGTATGCTTTTTTTTCCCCCCAGTAAGCCTTCAGTCAGCTTGCTTGTGGTCAGGGACGGAGCACTGGCTCAGAGCCAAGGGGGTGGGGGACCAAAACAATAGCACATGTTACGCAAAAACAATGACCAAGGACGCCGGCTTGCTGCAACGAACACAAACCGACAGCAAGAGGGAGAAACGGACCAAACTAAACCAAACTCACCCAAACTTCAGGTTCAGCTCAGTTCAATGGACTGAAGCAATGTTTGGGGAATATTTAGCAGTTTTTGTGTTAATCAAATAAAGAAGGTACATTTACAAAAAGGCCACCAATACTACGAGGACTTACTACTTACTTAAACAATTAGTAGGTTTGGTTTGGCCTTCCATCAAGCCTACTATAACACAAGCGTGTGTATAATACTAGTGCATGAAGACAATGACTTCATGGCTAAGAAACCGAGGTGAAAAGCAGCACCAGAAAGCTCTGTACATTTCCACTGGGCGTGGTGCTGGCACCAACGTGTTTCCTATTCCGCGACCGGCACTTCACTCAAGATTCAGTCTGATTCACTCGCCAGCAGGAAAGGATTTAAAAAAGTGGTGTAAAAAATTATAGTGGACCAACGAGGCTTGGTAGGACTAACGTAGACGAGTTCAGCGTGCCAACAAGGCACCACGGTCCGGGCATGGTTCAAGACAGTCGACAGGTCTAAAGTCGTATGAAAAGATATGACATTTAACAAATGTACTGTGCTAAAATCATACAACCCTGGCTTCTAGGACAATGACGCTCCAGCCAGGATGTTGTCCTTTGACATTTCCGTTCTGGGTCGGAGCGTTTGTGTGTCGGCCTGTGTGCTATGGTTCACTATTCTCTGGGCACCCCGGGGTGCCAGACGTGAAACACACTGGCACACAAACACAGCGGTTAAGGCAACTGGATCCACTGAGATTGTACCAGATTCCCCCCCGAACCCAAAAGGTCCTCTGCCTCTTATAAAAATCTCCATGTTCAGAGCTGTTCTGAAATGTCATTAGGATTCACAACATGATTCTGTGTGTGCGCTGTCCAAAGTGTTTCTAACACAGCCGCTGCTCAAACTGTTCTGCCAGCTTACATCTTCAAAAACACATCGGCGAAGACCATGCACCCCCATGTGACTCAACACAGCACAACGTTCAGCATTTCGGTCGAGGGCATTATTCTGGCAGCCGACTCAAGATCGGACAATTGGGGTTTGTCAGTACAAGTCCTTCTGGGGCGACGGTTCTAGGCTAATCCCAGTCTACCGCGTCATCATGAATCATCTCATTATGATTATAGTAATCGCTGCATGTGGAGCGACACGGTGTTCAGCAGATTAAGTGAAACTACCCATGCATCAGAGGGAATACTTTCACTGATGCGCCATAACAACAAAACACAGCTCACTGACAATCACTTGCTTTGTGTTCGCCAATCATGCTCTCACAGAGCCCCGCCTCCAGCAACATGATTGGTCAAAACAAATTGGAAGCGAAGGACATTGAAATGCCCTAGATCTGAGCTCATCTGCCATTAGACTTTAGATGTGAATCTAAAATCTGAATTGTGAGACTACTCCTTAAGACAGACATTCGGCTCATTATTTCATCCACATGTTTCTTTTGCTGAATATGCTGAAAATTTGCTGAATTCAACAAAAGTGTTATACAAGTATTACACAAGTAATAAACAAAATGAGAGTAAAAACTTTAGTTGGGAATCCACGGTTGCAATGTCAGAATACTGAAACATTAATAAATGTAGCCGTTTAGTGGAAAGGTTTTTGGCTCAAAGAAAGTTCCACGCGAGGCTCCAATGGGCTGACTGACCGGTGTGAAGCCTTAATTTAGGCCCACGTGGAAGTTCACAAATTCCTGCATGTTCAGTCCCTTTGCTGGCTGTGACTTGGACAGCCAGTGGACAGAAAAAGATGAGCTTCAACCAAGTAACTCCAAGACGCAGACACCAAAACATCCACAAACTTAGAGAATAAGAGAAAGTAAAACTGAGAGAATAAGTAAAACTGCACACATTTCACCGAAATCTTTAGACATCATCATCTGACTAGAAGTGAGATTCACTGTTGTTAAAGAAAAGATGTTGTTCCTGAAAAAGCCCATGTACAATACCACAACATCATGTATTTGTAGTATTCTTATCATTACAACTGAGTCATTACAAAGCATGACTCAATAAAGTGCAATTAGTACAATCGAAAATCCAGCTGCATTGTGGCTTTTCCTGTTGATCCAAATGAGAACTGTCAGGTGGTGTACTGTCAGGTTTTCGTAGGGTCATAAGACCGGACAGACTCAAACGCCACATCAGAATGCCATTCTACCTTGATCACGTCGGCCATATTAATCTGTGGATTATCTGAGGGAATGTTTTTTGGTTGCCTGGAGACCATTAAGGGGGCTTACACACCTGAGCAGGCAGGTCCATTCTAATCTCACCCCAGAGTGTTTCCCCTCCATTGTACTGCTTGCTTTTTGACTCACTGCTCAACATGTAAAGAAGTAATCACTTCATCATCGACAATACAAATGGACCATGTCAATCAATATTTTGTCTTAGATTATACGCGGTGGGATTTTGCTAGTTTGTGAAGGACACTTGCGTCGTGTAATTGTACAATTTCCAATTTGTTTTGTACTGAAAGCGTTGGCTTGGGGGACACAGGCCTGATTAAACATGCGCGTTATCAAACAAGCTGAGAGGTTTCTACAATGACGCAAACAGGCACGAGATTATGCGAGCAACCAATGCATCTTCAATTGTGATCAGAAACACTTCCATTTCATTACTGCTATTCCATTGATACATAACCATGGCAACATCCGAATGTAGATTGTGACGAGAAGCCTCTCATGGCATTTTGAGCCAGTGGGTCATTGACCATGTATGGACAAATGGGTGTTTGTAGGGACAAATGGGCATTTATAAAGGTGTAAGCCCATTGACTTCCCAACGGCATCTGTACAGTTGATTGTGATTCATGAAGGACACAAACATAGTGATTATGATTTGTACAACCGCATACAACAACTTTGCATTGCCGGTGCTTGAGTATTCAAAATAAAATATACTAATCTGGTGAAGAATTTGGCTGGTACCGGGGTGGCTGGCTACCACTGGACATGGCTTCAAAAGTTAGTTGCACTATTATACGGACTATACATTCCAGCAGAGTAAGTTTAAGGTCATGTCTGTTGATGAATGGGTTAAGCACAGCCATGCGTAGGTCCTGTAGCTTTGCATCACACTAGTTAGACCAGACTAACAATGTCGTCATGTGCGTCCCTGTCAATACATATCTGTTTTCTTTAGCTGTCGGCTTGTGTTTGGATCTGTCAAGATTCCAATGTCAAGTGTGCAGACACACCAGGGGTTTGACATGCAGTCTCCATTGTATAGGATAGCTGCACGATTGTACATGGCTGTAATATCTGGAGTAGAATGCTTTAGGCGTCATATGATGTGGAGTAGGGAATGCATATGATAAATGGTTATCTTGCATAGGACATCTTAAAACTACAGGCCACTGTAAACACGAGCTGCCGAAAAGTCCACCGTGGTGTTGAATACAAAGTGATTCATTGTCGTGCCGTAGCACAATGTCTCGTCAGGTTTTGCTGAACGCATTTTTTTTTTGCCGAGGACAAAAAAAAAATCATCATTCGTTCACTGTTGTGTAAGAACCCCGAGGTATAAAGAGAACCGGTGTATTGTACGAACGACGCGAGGAATGTCAAGTCGTTGAACCAAAACACCAGGACGGCGGACGATCGCATCGATAACGGCTGGCATAACTGCGATGGAGAGAAAGGGCTTATATCCCCACTGATGATCCATCGAGATTTATTTACCCCAGATCGCGTTTAAGCATATCTATGTGAAATATGTGACATCAACCATTAAAATAAAACTCAAAAGAAAAGGAGAGGGATGTTTTGTTTCCAGCGGTTTCGCTACCGAGACACCGCTAGTCAACTCGAACAACCACAGAGACGCCGACATTCCGCGTACGTAACCCACGTATGCCTGTTATTTTCCGGCCAACAACCACCTAGCAGCTAACGTCAACGTAGCCGGTGTGGCTAGCGTTAGCCTGGAATGCTAGGCTAACATAACCAGCATAGACGGGGGTACGCCGTGTGTCAGTCCACATAACACAACAATGTTCGTTTACGTGACTTACCCATGTTAGGAGGCTTTCACACAGTTCCATTCGGTCCAAAGCACTCATTGTAAGCCTGGCGTTTGACTTTTTTTTTGCAAACAAGAGACACGCGAAGCGGTGTGCCTTGTAGACTCAAGAGGTCTCCGTTGCAAATTCGTCGGCCAATCAATGACGGATTCTGCTTTTCGGCGCATCGCAGACCGTAGCAGTCCGGGGTCGGAGAGGGGCGGGCCGCGGCGCTCAGGGCCAATGAGTGACAGAGGAAGAATTCCATCGAACCCCATAATAGTTTTCGTCTCTGAATAGATTATTTTTCATTGGGTTCGGCAATTGTGAATGACAAGTGCTATGTTGAAAAAATAAAGTTTTAAGTTTAGCAAAAAACAAAAAAACAAAAAATTTAGGAAAAATTTAGAAAAAGAGGTGGGTCAAGGCTCATATGAAAAAAGTGTCTTCAATATATGTGTTTTTTGGCAAGGGGATCGGTATGAGATCAGAGTAGATAATTATAGCGAGAGAACAAATGCATAAGGCGCATCTAAAGGGCATAGACTAGGCTACGAAAATACTCATAAGGCATAAAACGCACTACAACGTCGACTGCATAAGTAAGTCAACCATATCACATCAGCTGTAACAGCTGAAATCAAATTCAATGCCAAAATCACATTTCCTGTAGAAATATACTGCATGCCATATATAATTGTTTATCTTCAATAAAGCTAGAATAATGTTTTATTTGACTTTTTCGGTTTGAAAATGTCTATTTTTTAATACATAACCTCCTGGTCTATCAATTTTCAGCATGTATTCATACTTGAAGTTGAATCATGAGCATATTGCGTGTCAAAACAAGGTGTGTTTGTGAGTTTGCCAGCTGTGACGAAAGAATGCAAAAGTAACTGTGAGCACATTGAACCATCAGAAAACATTTGAGCGGAAATGAACATCTTACAGCACACATGTGTGAAATGTGAATGAGAAATTAGAAAAATGTATACCTACACAGATTCTTTTTGATTGTATGATGATTTCTTAATCAGTGTTTGGTTTCTGCTTTTTGTTACAAATGCTTGAATAAAGAAAACGGAAGATAGTTTTCTTTTTCAACAGCTGAATCTGTAATCATAAATGACTACACTAAGTAATTTACCTTAGGATGCCAAACAGAGCCAGTCCATATGTGTTTCTTTACCCATTGTGGACCATCTGAGCTCTCCTCTCTCCTCCCATCCGGTCACCAACCACAAACGTCTCACTGCACCTAATTATTTAAATAGTTTTTATTCTGCCCTTACATTCCAAAAAGCAACAAACAGCCTCATTTAATTTCGATATATCAGTGACTGTTCTTTGATGAAAAAAATTGAACAAGGCACCCCACACACTACACACATCCTGTTGAGGTTTGACCAACATTAAAAACCAGAATGATGCCGGTAAGCTGATTTCAAGTTAAGTACAATTAGGATAGTTCACATTAGCTCATATGGCAATACATCCATATTCATAAAAAATAAAAAAAAGCCGACAACGTGTTCCAGCTGCGATATGGTGTCATTCAGTGATTGATTTGTTGTCTTACATGCTGACCTTTAAAATGGATCACACAAGTATCGAAAAATGACCGGTGTGGGCACGGGGCTTACAATGCGGTATTGTTGTCAACACAGACATCTACATTACAACACAAGGGTTGGAGATGTCTGTGTACATACTGATGTGAAAATCATCCA